>DWIC01000653.1:0-10887 GCA_018248135.1 Battus belus
TCACTGTAACACTTTTTATAAAGCATTGAATAAAGAGCAAAAAAGCGGAAGGGAGATATTTGACAACCTATTATAATATAAGTTAAATCTGTTGTAATTTGTAAATAGTTAACGATTTCGCCGAATGTCGGCACACTGGCCCTGAAATCGGAATACTAAACACGCATTGAGTGACTGCTCGAGCCGAGGCACACATTAAATTCCTTTATAAGTTGGCCATTTGAATGTTTTTAAGTCGTAATTACCAACAAGCAAACTGTTCATTCGTCACTTTACATCGAAATATTCCGTAAATGTTTATCGCGCGTGACGGCATGCCGCCGCGTCACCGATTAGTGTGGTCATGGTCATTATGAGCACTAATTAGGTTCGCGGCGAAATGGAAGGCCGATCATTTAATTACTGCGTTTCAATTCGTTTGTTTGCGCGCTACGGGCGGTCCGAACGCCGTGAGTCATGAATGCCTCGGCACTGTAACATCAGTAATTCAATTTAAGTGATAATAAAGGTAAAGCAGGAATTTTTCGATCTAATCTATAAAAGACGTTTGTGTAAGTTTGCGCCAAATTAAGGGCGGCGAATAGGCGCCATCTCGATGACTTAAACACAAGGGCGCCAAAACATGTGTATCATTCTCTTTTTTTAAGCAGTAAATAGTCGCCATCGTAAGGGCGTCGCATTCTACATCGTAAGGGCGCACTAAACCTTAGAAACTGCCATTGTGGAAGAGACTGCATAAACTTTTGTTAGTTCGTGGCGAGTTTTTCACTTCCGCAGCCAAGTATTCTCAAATCATATAAAAGCCATTCAGGTATCGCATGGGCAGCAAACGTCATTGAGGTATTTTTGAATGTCCATCAAGAACATTTCACACAAAGAGTAGCGCGTCTTTCATACGAAGTTTTCATGTGCGACCACTTTATATTGATGAGACCGGTTTTCGGTTAGGCCGAAGGACGCGTGCGCTATCTTTTTCGATATCACAAAGGCCTCCGACACAGTCTGGTACGACGGCTTATTGTATAAGTTGTATCACATGAATGTGCCGGACAAACTCGTCGGATCACACTTTCCAATATCGAGTGGATGGCGTTCTCTCCTCCGCTAGCCTTATCCATCCAAGCTTTTCTTAGGGCCCCTGTCTCTCCCCGCTACTGTTTTCGCTTTAGACAAGCGATATCCTCAAGGACACCGACGTTAACTTACGGCGGCCTTTCGCTCTTTAATTCGCGAACAGAGGGAGGATCCGGATCCTCACTTAGATTGCCGAGTGGTCCACGCTGCCGTCCCCATCCCTATTTTAGAAAATACACTAACAGATACGCGATTGAACGGATCGGTTGATCGATCTGAACTCCCGAGCAGGCGCCTGCAAAGTGCATGTTGTCGTTGTTTTTAACTAGTCCATGGATCCCATCGCTCCGACACCTCCGGGTTGGCAGCAATAACAACATCAAGAATCCGGTTGACTTGCGACCGTGATGGTCATCACTTTAACTCGTCCCATATACATATAAATTGACGAAGCTACGGACTGGACTGGACCACTGCATGCAGTTTTATAATTATTTCTTGTCAGGCAATTTTGAAGTAATTTGTTTGCGAAGAATAATGAACGTAGCATAGTTTTGATCAGAAGTTGCGGAAACGACGCGGGCTAGTTCAGAAAACATTATTATAAAGTTGAATCGGCGACAATTTAATCATCAGGCACTAACTTAATAAACAATTAGGTAATAAGTTATTAAACAATCAACAAGCGTATATTCAAGTAATTTAGTTTGAGGAAGCCTTCAGTCCGGTGTTGGTTGGAGTTTGGCAATAACGGATCCGGAAGACCGCACTAAAGTTGATTATGTCAGTTTAGAAGCGAAATTGTAAAATACAATTTATTTTCAAAGATTTTATTATTACTCATTATTACAATCAGTAATTAAATTCTTCGTTGATCATCATGCCAGCCGATAGACGTACTTTGCAAGGCGTGGGTCTCCTTCAGAGATCGCCATGACGACTGTCGCCGGTGCACCTTGCGGAGGACGCACCCACCTCACTCTATTATTTCTTAAGTAAATGTTATTTGATTCTCTCTTCCGGGGACGTCCACAGAGTTTATTCTGTATGATATAGAACAAACTCTGTGGACGTCCTAACAGACAGAAAAATTTAAGATTATTCTATACACAAAGCTGCGCAGCTGAGATGTCAGGTCATCACAGCAGAGCTCCCACCTGCGAAGACACCTTTCAGGACACCCACAGAGTGCCCCCTGCGGGTTGGAGTCCGCTTTTGATTGAGGCTTACTGTTTTGGCAGCGGTCCGTATTAAGATTCGCTGTTCAAATAAGGTCTCAAATAAAACAGCAGATACAAGAACGAGAACAAATAATATATTTATTTTTTATTCACATCTTTGCTTAAAATTAACACGGGGTCGACGCGCGGGGTGCGGGAGGGAATGCGCGTTGGGGCTGAACTGCGTCAGATGCATTGGTCCCACGAAACCAGAGATTATACTTTATTACAAAAGGGCCCGGACCGGGGGAGGGCAGATCGCACCGTGGACAGTACAGCAGCTCGCGCCAATACCTAATTATTGGGGTACCCCTTGTAGGGGAGCCGACATCGCAGCTTTCTGGTAGATATGAATGCTGAATGCGCTAGGCATAAATCTGAAAAAAATTGTGTCGGTTCTAATATTACACGTGGATTTTACAATGTGCCCAACGATTTACCAGTCCTCTATACAAGTCAACATTTAAAAAATATATCTCGAGGCGATTTTGAAACAAGGAGGCGCTGGCATCACTTGATGAAGTCTCCCCCACCCCCACCCCCCTGCACCGCCGCGCGGCACACGGGTAACAGTGAACAATAATAAACTGTTAAACAGGAGCCGTGGCCAGGTCGCCGGCTACAGAGTGACTGTCACAACGTCGACTTCACAAAGACAAGCGTGCCGAGCGTGCCGAGCGTGCGACTTCATCGGCGGTCCCCGAACGCAAGCCCGTTGATCTTTCGCTTGAATATAATTGTGTCGAGGTGTGTCTCTGTCTCAACGATCACTTGTCGAAAGAATCATTCCTCAGCGATCGAAGTCAGGTTTATATGTTGTTATCTTTATATAGTGAGAACGTTTATATAGTGAAACGGTATTGAACCTTTGTAATAAATAAAACTTCACCTACTTTGTTGGCAGGACACGAACAGGCAGAAATAATTTAAACAAGTCATGAGAACAAGTATGATTACTACAATCACTTCGAGTGACATTTATTGGGCACAAGCGACCAAACTTAAATGTAAGCGAGTGCGCGATAAATACTTATTGAATTATCATAAAAAACCAAAACAACCCGCGTTATACGAATATGTACAAAAGGTATTTCATAAATTACAAGAAAAATACGCGTCAATTCTAATGTCGCCATGTCGATTATAAAAAATTAAATATGCCGTCGACAACAAAAATAACTTGATTCAACCGAAAATAATAATTATTTAATTTTAAAATTATTATGTAGTCAATAAATGCGGCACTACCCACTACGCGTAACAATAATAACGAGAGATACGTACATGACAACAACAATATGTAAATATATCGAATACATTGAAACGCCTCTATATTTGTACTTACTTAGACTAAGTCGTGAGCGCAAAGCAGCGATGAACAAGGAGTCATTAAAGGTTTAGGTAAGCAAACGTTAACATGTTCCGTTTAAAGACGGCAACGTATTTAAACAAAATGATTTCATTGTACAAACATTTGGTTGTGTAGTCATTTGTATATCTTCGTCGCTCACTTTTTTATCATCAAACTGTTATCCTATAATAAATATCCTCATCATAACAAACAATAACAGACAGGCGCTGGTGCGCGAGGTGCTCCTCGGCCAATGTTTCGAATCTCGTGTTAGTGCATTATGTAGCCATCTTTACATTTCACAATCAAACTGTCGAGCATTGCGAGCGTCGACAACGCCCCCCTCCCCCTCCCCCTCCCGTGCGCTTTATTTCTAAGCGTGTACTGACACGGGGTCGGGCGCCGCGTTATGAATAATAATATGCAGGGAGTCAGGAGCGTGGGAGTCGTGAGAGTCGCCCGCGCGGCGGCTGCGCAGCTCGCTTCACAGGTGGCCGCCCAGGGTGCCGGCGGCGACGAGAACACTCCAGAAATGTGTCCAGTTAGTAAACAGTAGAACATTGCGAACATTGTTCTCCAATAACTTGGTTCACTTCATATGTTTAGACTACATACAATAATTAATAATACGTAGAAAGTATCCCTGCCACCGACAAAATTCGAGCTGCACTCGCCGCCGGGCGCCGCCGGGCGCCGCGTTGCGTTGCCTCGCCCGACTGTCAAGTACAGCTAAACATAATTCCAAGTAGACCATGATTTATCTGATTTTTTTTCGTATAAAATAATTAAAATGTAAAGTATATATGGTAAAAGAGGCTAGAATAGACGGTGACAAGACATGACTTAAGATGCAGTTCGAGACTCCAACGCACTGGATGTTCATTCGACATTCAAGAGTCACGTCTAGCCCAGGAGTAGCGTGGAGCAGCGCGCGTGGGCCGGGGCGGCACGCGTCTGCCGCGTCTGCCGCGCCGGGCTGGTCGCGGGGCCGCGGGGTGCGCGTGGTGCGCCGGCCGCGTCGTCAGCTCAGGAGCGAGCCGGTCTCGGCTGGCTGGTGTCGTAGGCGCGGATGACGTCCGCCTGCGAGACGGTCCCGCCCTCCTCTTGCGAGAAGGCGAACCCATCTGAATCCCAACATCATACACGCGTCAATGGTGCGCCCCGTTCAAAATCTCAACCAATTAAAGAAAAAATATAACGTGTAATGAATCGGTGTCTGACAACACACAGAGTGTGCGCTGCGCTCCGGGCCGGGCCGCGGGCGCGTGCCACTAGAGGGCGCTTGCGGTGCGTAGTGGGGTACTCACGCGACAGTTCGAGTTCCGTGTTGACCCTGGTGGCGGAACGGCGGCCGAAGACGCTGCGAACGTTCTGCAGCAGGCGCGCGGTCTCCGTGAGGCTGCCACACAGAGGTGACGTGACGACCGAGTCATCGGATAGAAGGTACCGAACGAGAACACACTCGCATTGAAATCTATGTTACTGATATCAATCGGAGCGGAGAGGGAGATCTGCTATCTCGGCGTGAATTATGCATCGCTATGTGACGACGTAAAGTGTGCAGCAGATGCCCGCCTCCGCGAGCCCGATGCGCGAGAGGGAACGGCGAACCGAGTGGGAATCGAGAGGGAAGCGTGCCAAGCCACGTGCGAAGCCATGCAAGCGCGACGTGCCGTACTTACGCTGCGCCAGCCGCACCAGCGCGTGCGCGGCCTCCGCCACACTGCACACAACCACCGACGTTAGTGACTGCCGCGACACCGCACCACCGCACCACTCTGAACTGGACGCTACCATTGGCCGCCACCAGCACCGCCCATCGAGATTAAAAGTGCTGAACAGGCATGAGCGGAGCCTGCCGTGGTAGTCGCCGAGTTCAGAGTGGACCACGGGTCGTGCAGCGCAGTCCGCTCACCGTCTTAATACGGAGTGTATTGAGCGTCCAAAAATATCCAAAACTCGATGTGATCCAGGTCAACAGTGGGGAGATCAACCAAAAGATTTTTGCTTAAGATAATTGAGTTGATCTCATTGGACCTGCTAATTATGTCGCGGTGGGAAAGTGTCGCGTGCAACATATTTGCATATTGCATTTGTTAATATTTGTATAAACGTTAATAATACCTTTACAAAATACATTTTGGTTATTTTTGGACAAAATATAATTTACCGCTAAGTTAGTTTAATGCTAAAAATACACAACCGTGAAAATTCCAACACTTTTATTACATAGAAGTGACCAATACAAACAGTAGCAATAGCGCTTCCTTAACAATACAGATGACAATACTTCGGGAACACATGGTCAGTTAACCTAAGTAGAAAACAAAGGAAAACACTAAGGAAACATTTAACGTCCTTTGTATAAGATATGATACCACCGGCTACGGCGGCTCTCTCAAACAGAAACGATCCGATATGTAGCTTAAATAAAAATATAAAATGAGTGCGGAGATGTAAGAAATAATAAAAATAAGCAAAACAAAGGCAGGTAGCGATCTCAAAATATAACATTTGTATTGTGTTGTATGTACAGGACGCCGGAAGAGCAACTAGTAAATACGGAAAACATATACAAACAAACCTCTGAAATCGTACAAGGTATCGTACAACCACAGGCCGTTATTACCTCTACAATTCTACCCCGCACTCTACTGACTGTGCGTACTCTCCCGACGAGAGCTAACTCCTGACTGAACCTGATTTGCGACTTTAACGTCACATCGAGTTAACACATATTACACGTTACACAGCCTTTGTAAGACGGAATGTATACGCACAAGTTCGTACCCCGAATCTACGAACGAACCGATGTTTTTGAGGTAAAGAAGTTTGATGCGGACGTCGAAAAACTAGTTAAATGGAACGAGTTGAACCAGCGACGGTTCCGGGCAGACCTCGCACCGGTTCGGTCGTACATTCGGCGAGCTGGACTCACTAGTCGCTAATTAGTGGCACACAGAATGACTACGCTTCACACACACTACTTCTAGTTCCACTATAGACTTTACTCATAAAACTTTACACAATTATGAGAAACATAAGTAGAGTGGGGCACTGGGGCAGTGCTCGAACTGGCAACCATTATTCTTTACTTAATCTTTTTATTAACTAGCGCTAATTATTTAGTAGCGCAAATCATTCTCTGCAATTTATTGTTGTAACAACTTATGTCAACATAAGTTTTCATAAAGATTTACATAAATCGTTAACAAACTAACGTAAGAAACAATTTGTACATACAAACTCATTAACCGAACTGACGGACAAATTTAAAATTATCATATAAATACACTTAAATTACAATTACATGAATTAATTACATCATTAAAATGTTACCACATTCGTACATCTATGTTGTTTAAACACTCGTCAAACTTAAACAGAAGCGACGTGTTCGATGAACTGGTAAGTCTAGCAGTAGAAACGAGACTGCAGTTTATTCAGCGACGGCCGACGGCCGACAGCCGACCGCCGACCGCCGACCGCCCGCTCACACATTCATCTAGCGCTACGTACATTAATTGTATATTTACCATTTAATGGCGGGAATTCCCCTTAGCTTACATCTCAGGTAAGTCCAACTTGGAGTAAAAACATTGCAATAAGTAAACAATATCACAAATACACGTATAAAAATATTTCTAGAAGACTTTCAATGCTTGGAAAACCTACACACCTAAGGACCGCAGTGCGCAACAGACGACACTGTCACACTGTCTTTACTTTAAATATTTATTTTAAAATAGGAACAATATCGTTTACTAAGGAATGTCAATGTCACTATTTATATTATCTGCGATTAAATTGTGGAATGGTTTTAACATTGATTCGAATGGCCCGACGCCGCAACCCTCAGGCTGCTTTCACCAGAAATGTGCGAAAATTGATTGACGGGACTATAAGGTCATTTCACACGTCCACACTCCACAATATCCTTGGCTACTCATCGTCATACATCTCTGGTGTGAGCGCAGCCCAATCGCAGCCCAGTCGCAGCCCAGTCGCAGCCGCGTATAAAGACAGAACAGAACTGCTAGGAAATTATGAAACAGTTATGAACATATTAGCGATACGTTGATTAGTTCACCCGGGAGCCGCGAGCCGCGTCTGCAGCGAGCGATGCGGTTGTGAGTAGTGCCTACGTCGGGCCATTCGTTGGGCGTACGGAACAATATTTACAATTCAGTCCTCGAACGCTGACACATTCGTGCGTTAACATATACGTTACAAATACTCTAGCTACGACAGAAAACTTTTTACATAAACAATTGCTTCAGGCTGCGGTCGATACAATAATGTCAAGCGTGTCTTTTATTTACGCGGGGAGTATTAGCTACATCGCAGTAACGAACGTGGTTCGGGTACTCCGTTTGTATGCGCTCGCAACCGTTTATTCGGTTGTTGCTGCAAACCAAAACTATTTCGGAACGTACACAGATAGATGTAAATCTAAAACGTCCACGAGTCCGTCCGTTTATTCGAGCTCGTGTCCGTATCGCATCAGTACATGTCACAACCATTTATATACACGTCGCTATGTACAGTAGGGAGTATGTACAGTTGGTGTTTGACGACAGCCGAGCCCTAGAGCGGTGAGGCGGCGTGTCATATGACGTGCCCGTTGCGCGCGCGCAGGCGGGGGGGCGGCGCGCTGGGCGCCACGCGCCGTCGCCGCAGCCCGCGCCTGACCCCAACACACAACTTGAGACCGGAGCGTCTAGTCCGTCGCTGCTAGTGTTAAGATAACGTCTGCTTCGCTCTCTTGCGTCTAGCGGGACTCAATCATCTCGAAGGTCACGCGATACGAACACGTGTTACCAGTTAATTGGAATTATTAAGTCTAGTGCCGTACAAACACGTACTTTGTATTTAAAATCAGAATATATGACATAAGCAGTTAGATCGATATCTTAACACGAGCGACGGGGCGACGGGGCGACGGAGCGACGGGGCGACGGGTGCAGGGAGGAGCGGTGCAAAGCAAACCATACATCGAACTAAAATGAAACTAAAATACACAGCGTGCACTACTGTTAAGTGTATTTGGCCGCCATTTTGTACAGCTTGGCTAAACTGGCAAACTGGCGGCACAATGTCAAATAACAAACATACTATTGATGGTAATGAAAATATACGAAAACTTAAAAAGAAAACAACACATCCAGCAAGTAATATATAAAGGGTCGACAAAGTATAGAGAATAATTGAATCTGTTTGTCGTACATGTGAATGAAATTTGTAAAAACTAGGTACGGGTATCAAATCATATCTAAACGAGTGCCAGATCAATAAATAAATAAAACTAAGCAGCGATAGGGCGACTACCCGGTTGTCTATTGTGTCTACCCGGGTGTCTGCCTCAGTATAATTCTATCTAAACAGTACAGCTGCAGTAGTGCTTGTACACTATTACAGGTCAGGCAGAGTATAGAACACTAAAGATAGAGAGATAAGTATGAAGAACGATATAACATATACACAGGGGCCGGTAGAGCAGAGGGAGCTAGTTCGTCGTTCGCGCACACCAATACAAATACGCACACACACACACACAAACGCGCGCGCGCGTTCTGCTACTAGAGACGTCTCGCTAAGGACATGGTTTGGCCACGTACCTACTGTAAACATTTAAAATATACAGTTACGTTATGTAATACTAGGGGCGCTATTCCAAACATGTTGCATATACATCGGAACTGGTTCCGAAATGTAATCATCAATAAATATTAAACAATACATTTGGTTTGGGCATCGTCGCCGTCTGAGGCGCGATACCGTTTTTGTGAGTAAATCATTGAGCAGCATTGCCATTGATCACGTTACAGATCTTTAAAACTAAAAAAATCAATTAAACACTTTGAGACACGTGTCTCTATTAAGAAAGCTTTTACATTACATTCACTTTACTACGCACCGTTTAAAAACGACTTCAATATTTAAGTCAAAGTGAGAGTGTTTTTGTTGAACATTATAAATTTTCAAAAGCCGATCCGATCCGGAAAAGTTGTATAATTAGTAATGCAGCAACTTACGATTCCGATGTACATACACGTGCGTCAATATCAAACACTACAGCAAATGCAACACAATCATCAAAAAACTTTAATAAATGGAAAATGTATAATATATATTATGGTTCATTTGTAGAATCAAAACGTTTTTTGGATATGGCAACAACTAATTAATATTTTATGATAATTGTATTTATCGAGCATTTGTTGTTGCTATAGTCGGTCCTGGTCCTGGGTTAGTCAGTGGTCAGTGGTCAGTGGTCAGTCATCAGTAGTCAGTCGTGAGAGAGTTCAGTGCGCACGCAACACGGTCGGTACTCACGAGTGTCTCGGCTGTGCGAGCAGGGCGGCGGGGTCGCGTTGCTTTATCTCGCTCTCGCGGACGGCTTCCGTCATCGTCTTAAACGCCGAATTGTGGATGCTGGAAATAAAAACAATGTTATCACAACACCTTAAGGTTGATGATTAATAAACAAAGGCAGGGTAAAACTGGGGCTTATGTGGAATCTCTGAAACGGAGGGCCGAGACGGGGAATCGTATGGAATTATTAAATAAAAAAATATATTGACGTCTACAACTTTATAAAAAGCTCTTAATCACATGTCTATTTAAACTGGAATTATAATTATGTTATATGGTTGAACGAAGGAACACGCTCCTTCATTAACAACGTAGAGTTACTAAACTTTACCCATTTCATTCAATTAACCTAAGAAACATTCAAAGGAACACGTACACACACACACACCTGTCGACGGTCACTGTCACATGCACACGCAATCGCCAACCCACTTGCCATACCTGTTGATTATGGCAAATCACCCCCATAGATAACTTTGAGATTGACTGCAAAGCATCCACTGCAAGCATGGGATGCTTTGCAGTCGATGCTTGCAGTGGGTGGTGGTATCAACAATGTGATAAACTTTTTACAATAACATAGATACTATGAAAGTACAGGTATAAGTTTTTTATTATATAATTTAAATGCTAATGCAATTATACTGCAATATTTAAACAAAAGCGTTAATTATTTTTAACTTATTTTAACGTTAAATACGCTACATACTGTAGCCACAAGGTAAGGTGTAATAACTATATTACACCTTACCTTGTGAATGTAATCGTACTTCCTATGCACGACATGTATATCCAAACTATTTTGAAGGATGTTTTCACAAACGCATCAAGTCTCGGTTGGTCGACGTCATACTGCATTTTCATCGC
>DWIC01000654.1:0-10886 GCA_018248135.1 Battus belus
AATAATGGAATAATAGAAGAAAGACAAATTGATAACTTTAAATGTAGTTTCTTTGTGTTTTCAGAGAAACAATTTATAGTTATTATATAGAAAATCCTAAATAATATATCTTATATTTATATAAAAATGCTACAGGACAATAACGTCTGGCAGTACAAATTCTACAGAAACAGATAGTAAACAATAAATTACTTTAAATTCGTGATACGAAATTTGAAAATACTTTGTATATTATCATTACATTATTTATTATATCTGAAATTATTAATTTTTTTGATTATTTAACTCGCAAGATTAATGAAATAAAATCGAGCGTTTTGGTACCGTACAGTTGCTTGAACTAAAAAAAACGTATAACAAGCATACTTTTTATTGCCAATTTATAACTGGTAAATATGACTTTACGAGATTTTATTTTAACTATAATATAATATCATATCTAGCTTAGTTGCGGTCTTGTATACAAATACTACTATTTGAACAAGACGCGTTGTAAGTAACCGACGAAGTCAACCATTTTGACAAGTTGAAATACCAGGATAGCCTTAAGGTTCGGGAGTGGAGACCGCAGACGGACAACCGCAGCAAAGAACGTCCACTTACAAGGCGGATTGATAGCCTTGTTAAAATCATCGAAAGACATTGGGAGCAGGCACTCACATCGGCCTTACTGTAAATTTACGGGGGAGATCTATGCCCAGCAGTGGACCTACTACGGATGCAATGATGATCATGATAAATATACAATGAAGTATCGCCAATATAACTGTTTTTCATCATTACAAAATATTAAAATTTGACGGGCTTTGTCATTCCAGATTGGATATTTCAAAATAATAATATGCACATAACAGTTGGTTCAACAATGATCCATAAAAAATTCAATCATTAATTGCAACACAATTACAACGTGAATTAATACAAATTTTACAGGCTATGACGTCACCTAATTACAGACAAAAAAGAATAAACAGACACGTATACATGTAAACACGTAAACATAAATGGCTATTAATAATGTCTGAGAATAAAAAGATTTATTTAATTTTGTTATCACGTTGATTCATTTCTTAATGTTATATTGGACAAACAGGATACACATCTGATTAGAATTGTTAACTAAAATTTGATTAATTAACAAATTGTTTTTCACATCTTTGTTTGTCTTGGTAAGAAACGGACGTAGCGCCTGTGTTCAGAATTATTGGTTATAGGTTTAAAATAGTTAATGTATTTAGCTCATGTCCTGTCATTTAACCTATGGTATATCATATTCGAAAATTAACGGTTTAGAAATAATAAATAACGTAATAAATAACTTACTAAGAAAAAGCGTTTTCAAATTTCGTATTAATACGTATTAAAAAAAAATAATTGTTTACCTATCCTCCAAAATTTGTACGTAAAAAAGTTATTTGCCGGTCAAATTTCAATTGAAAATATTAAGTATCATATTTTAGAGTGATCACTTTACACATGAACAGCAATGAGTGAATAGTAACCTAGAAATTCACATCTGTAAAACGTTTACAACTATAAATAATCACCCCGTATATCATAATCATAACGAATGTATCAACTTAATACACCGCTGTAAGCAAACATAAACAGGACATTACCTCATTGCACTCACGATATAAATAGGATTAATACGAATTACGTTCCCGCGTAGATGGTTCTGGAAAACGCGATGGCTCCCGAGGGAAAGGGCAAACACAACAAATACCAGCCAATAACAAGATGTAACTGGATATTGACAGACATTAAACACCGGCATTGTGGTGAAATCAAAACACAATATTCTATGTAATAGTATTATTACCTTGAACACCGCACGATATAGATATCACAGCGATAAAAATCCAAAATGAATCCATTTTGTTCACAATAGACGTGCGCATGCATACCTTTAGGCGAAACGGGTCGGTTTATGAACAGCTAAGAAATGTTTTGTATGATGCATGTCTAAAGGTCGTCGCGTTGCCCGGAGACACAAACACCTGTCTCAGGCTCAGGACGACACGACGTCTCGAGGCACGGGTGCGATTGTTTTTTAGGTAAATACAATAAAATTAAAATATATAATATTATAAGAAGAGCTTGAGTTGAGCGACAGAGTCAAAGTAATGGATCTCTGCCAGTTTTAAGAACTGGGCGATTGTTGGTAGTTCTAAATTTACGTGCAACCATGATACGTCCTTGGGCCGGCACATAAACTTACTTTGTATGACTTGGTGACATAACACGCGGATTTGCATACGCGAAGCACAGGCTTGCTTATGTAAAAACGTGTCTCATTACAGCTTTATTGAGGGTCACTATATAGTGAAAGCCGCAGTCACATATATGACAGTGACATTTTATTCCGGCTATTCAGTAACGTATAGAGGCGGCTGGAAACAAATTTAAGTTTGTCATTGAGGATGACAGCTACAAACGGACTTTCTTTGCAACGGAAGGAAATGGTTGTGTTTCGGGAAGAGTATTACATCTGCTTGCACTTTTGCTTTGTTATTTTAATTTTCTCGTGCCGATAGCCATTGACTCCGGACGTTGGCTGAGCACTTGAAGCGTTGAGTGATAGTGTGGGTCGCTGCACCAGAAGTATAGGCACATGTGTATGCGATTAGAGCTAGCTCTACACCTTTAACGCATGGTACATCGTTAGCATAAAGCATGTATAAAACCGGCCCTAAGACCTATTTCTGGAATTTAGTTCCATGTTGTTGTTCTACAAGTGATACCCACTTATTTTCGAAGAGCTCGTATAATTATTTCAAACCGACACACATACTTTCTTTTTAAAAGTAGAAGTTTGTGTTCAAGCAAACTGCGAATTTAAAAAGCAATATAAATCAGTAAAATTTGTATTGTGTAAAAATGTACGAAAGCGAAGCAAGTTCGGAATTAGGTAAAAGTGACAAACGCAGCACTGTACAATTCATTGTATTATTTAAAATACTGTAGTGCTATAGATAAGATGTAAGTATCATTTAATACATCAAAAAGATTCCAGTTAATCTTATAACATTGTGATGTAAAATGTCATTTGTAGTCACTTTTTTTAAATCAGGAGACTGCAAGACAATTTTGACACAAGCAATTGTCAAATTTAAAAATCATGACAACAGTTCTTTTATGCAGTGTTGTTCCTACGATACCGGTTTATTCATTAGTAACTTTTGAACGTTATTATATGATTCGGTAAATATAAAAAAACAAAGATCACATATGACAACATGGCGCTTATTATTTATTTTATATGAATTAATAAATGGAAACCGTAAGAACAGCAATTCATAAATCTACATTTACAAATTTATACATTCTACATCGTCACAAAAGCGTGATGCAGAAAATCTTTCATCAAGAATAAAATTGCCCATGTTATTAAATTAACGAAAAGAGACGATCGTGATACTTTTAATAAATTTTTGTACTTAAAAGTAAACCGAAACACTAACAGAGATGACGAAAAAACTCGAATGAGCTTTGGAAACTGCTGAAATCTTTAACATAACATTAAAGGATAACAAACTAGAATGTTAAAGTACGTTGATAGTAATAAAGTTAGCTCTTTGAAGGGTAGACTTTAAATAGCACGTTGGGATCTAAGAGAATTTCTTTGATGATTGCAAACAATAAAACAAAATAAAGTTTAATGATTACTATGACAAAAAATGATGCAGTTATTGTTACATATCACATAGAAACTTTAATTATCGAATTGACTAATTCAAGTTTAGATATAATTCTAATGAAGAAAAAATATTAAGACACTAACTACCACTACAAACTGTACTCGGTTGAATTGATCTGGGTCTGGTAAATAAAAGAAAAAAACGAATCAAATACGAAGTCTTTTAGAAGAAAGGATCCGTCAAGTCAAGTCGTAACAGTGAAATGTGTCATCTAGGCCATGCAGCCGACATATTCTTTGTAAATGGTGTTACCTTATCAATGAATTAAAATTTTATGCATTATTTGTTAGAAAAGAAATATGCTTTATTTTGTTTGTCAGATGAAGATAATAGCTTTTTAAGTTCACAAAAGAGTTACAAATGTCAGTGTCATTTTGTTTTGGTAAAAAAGTAAACTCCCGCTTGAACTCAATATACTATTTTAACGATACGATTACACTTATTATAATCCCATTATTTCGAACTAATCATGTTGACCAGATAATTTAATACATGTTCGTAAGGAAGCGGCCTCCATTTAATAACCTACACGATTTAGCGGAGTCACACCAGAAAGCGCGAAAAATTAATATTGAGATATTACCAAAACATACTAGATAAAGTGAAGATATGATTTTGAAGTGTTCATAGTTTGAACAAATGGACTTACCAACATAGTTACTGAGCAGATTTATTTTATAATAAAAATTATTAAGTACATCAACAATACCAATTTGTCCTTATATGGGATTAATAAAGGCATTAATATTTTTAGTTTAGTATTCAGTGAAGCTGCAGTAAGGGATTTTAGAGAAATCGTGTCTATTTAAGGAAACTAGAATTCTACCAAAAATTCTGGATCCCCTTCCAAAGACAATCAAGAGGATATAATTTGATAAAGAATCTTAGTTGTAATATAAAATTTTTGTTATAATAATTCATAGTAATGTACATATTCCTGTACCAGTACCATATTATCATTTACAAATGGTAAGAAATTCTACATACTTGATGTAATGGATAGCCTGTACAAACAGCTTTCTTTTAAACATACTTTTGTTATTTGAAAATAGGTGTACCTAAAGGCTCCAAAAAAAAAACATAACCAATAGTTAGATGTACAAATTAAGTAATATTTTATTCATCAATAGTTAAAGCCCCACTGTTGATGTCATCAATGAGGTCATGAGGTGGTCTGCCATCAATGGTGCAGCCGACCGACTGCGCTGTGCCAAGAATTTCTTTCACTGTACCCGACAGCTCCCTGGCCATTGAACGTGGTCGCATGATCTTGGCAATACCAATAACATCTTCAAGAGTAATGTTTCCACTGTGCTTGACTGTAAGAAAAATTGATAAGAACTTATGAAAACTATTTTGTAATCAAACATATTCTGAAGCTTTTCATGGGTGCAGTTGCAGTTCTAAGAGTTTAAACATAGGCATTATTATACACCTTCAATCAATAAAAAACTTTTTACCTACTTGTCAGAAATTAACTATTAGGGTATGTCCGCACAGACAGGCGGCTTGCTTAGCGCTTAGTGGCTTGCATTCTGGCTACTTGCTAAGATACACAGAGGCCGCACTGAGAGGTGTCTTGGTCATTTGCTAATCGGCATGTTAACAAGATGTCACTTTCAATAATAGCTCTATAACTGCTACTTACAGAAAATTCACATTTAAAATATACCATTTCAGGGCCTCCTTTCCATCCATCATGTTGGGTTCATGACATAAATAAGTCACGGTCAAGTTATGGGGAGTTTAATGTTCTGTATAAAAATATAAACTGTATAAATTGCATAATTTTGATGACAAATTTTACGAATATTTGCATATGACAAGAGATTTCACAGAGGTTCTCTTTTAAAAACTGTTGACATTAATAATTCATCCATTTTTTTCATTGAAAATGCCTCACGCCTTGTGACAAAAAAACAACATGTTTGTTTACTTCAATACACGCTAAGTGACTAGCTAGGTGCCAAGCGCGCAGTGCAGCCGGTCCCGAACATTCTAGAATGTTCGTTTTACTAAGCTACTCGCTAGGCTCTAGGCGCTAAGCAAGCCACCTGTCTGTGCGGATATGCCCATATACTTTGTAGAATATAAGGGGACATTAAGGGCAATAGTACATAGTGTTAGAAACTATGGCCCATAAATTTATTTCCATTGCACATTTCCTTCATCACAAAATATTAATGATGATGAAAAAGTAATAATGTTGCTTGGTCAAAATTATCCTCACTTATGATTAAGAATTTATACTATTTTGTATCACCTCAATTTCTTATATTAAGATGTTGTAATCTTGTATCTTACATTTGTCCTTTATAATTAACATACACAAAATTACCAAATCAATATAAAATTAATGAATTTGACAAATATACCTTGAATAAACTTAAATTTTAATTAAAGCAGAAAACTTACTGTTCTTTTGTTTCTTTCTGTCACGAGGTGGCTCCTTCAAAGCTCTGATGATGAGGGCTGCAGCAGATGGCACAACAGAGATTTGTGCTTGCCTATTTTGTACAATTAGTTGTACTGTGATTTTTAGACCCTTCCAGTCACCAGTGGCCTTAGCAATATCATCACCAACCTTTTTTGGAGACTAAAGAACAGATATAAATTTATATGTGTGAACATATATACTCTTTATAATACTCAAGTTTGCTACCAAATACTCAAAAAATTCAAAAATACTGATTTTATGCTTAGTACACAATAATTAATAAAACATAACAGCTTCAAAAGTAAGAGAATAAAACAACACAAATAAGATATTGTGAATTTTTTTTAATGCAATTACTCTGGTACTAAACCACTGTGGTAAGTAAATAGTAGTTGGTAGCAAAAAATTAATTTGAGTCCAGAAATGTATATGTGTAGTGTGAATTATTGTAAAGAAATTGTACAGTAAATGTGATTGAATGTGATATTAAGCGACGGTCAAATGGCCTGGTCCGCGACTCCTTATTGGACATTCGGAGCAGCCGTGACAGGGAACGGAACACGATCCTGAGTCACGGGTTCCTTCCATCCGCCACCCGGAAGGACGCGCCTGGTAGGGTGGCCCCCCCAGGATGAAAGCAACAAGACAATGTTTTATTTAATAATTCAATGTTTTTGAATAGGTAGGTAAAAAGCCATACTACACATGTCTTGTCACCTTTAAGGTTATGTGTAATAGACCGCCACGCAAGTTATTCTTAGTAATTACACTATAACACTTACAAGACCGAGTGGACCAATTTTAGGGGCCAAAGATGATGTTGCACCAACTTCTCCTCCAACACATCTCAAGTTAACTACAACACAAAAACAAAATTAGAACACCACTGCGAAATATGAATGAAAACACCTTTTTAACAATCTTACCGATTTTAATTTCGTTAGGATCAAACTTCGGAGGCATTGCGGAGTAATTTTATAAAATCTACCACTTTGTTAAATATAAACCCAAACAGATTAATTCGGATTTAAAAAACGAGTCCGAAAGCGTTCCGTTAACGCTCACAGCTCGCTGGAAAAGAAATGTCATACATAAAATTTACTAAGGGTACCCAACACAGTATAGTACTAAAAGTATTACCATTATTTCTTTACATTCTTAAAAAAAATTATTGGTGATTATTTATAATAATAAACAACAAGTAAATTATTTAAAAATTAATAGTTAAATGGATACATTTAAGTGCCTTTTTACACTAGACTGACTAAAGTTATTAAAAAATATTTATTAATTAATCTTTTTTAAAGTATATTTTTATGTAATTCTTTTAGTTTAAAACTATAAATTTATATTTTGTTGAATTTTCTTTTTAACTAATTTATTACAATTTATAATAAAATAATTATATTGTATTCTGTCAACTCTCACTTCTAAGTACTTGTATTATTGATGACAAAATTGACAATTTTGCTAAAATAAAAATCTGTCAGTCGATAGCTTGTCTGTCATTTTTGTTACAATTTTGTAATACTAGTGCTTAATTTTGCAGAAATTTGATCTTTCATAGAAAAGTCTCATCAGCAATGGCAAACGACGAAGTTGTGTTAAGACAATATTTGTCCAAGTATAAACATCGTGATTATACTGCGCGAGAAGTCATCAGTCTGATTCAAGTGTATCGCAGTCTCGTTTACCGTTTAGAAGCTTTCGTGTTCAATAATGGCACTAGGAAAGACTTACTTAATTTGGAGGGCACGATACCTGTAAATTACAAAGGAGCGTTTTATAATATCCCTGTTAGTATTTGGCTTATGGACACTCATCCTCAAAACGCGCCTTTGTGTTTTGTGAAACCAACGCCTGAAATGACAATTAAAACGTCCAAATGGGTAGACAGTAATGGAAAGGTATATTTGCCGTATCTACACGATTGGTCACCATCAGGTTCAACTCTACAAAGATTGGTACAGTACATGATTTCAGCCTTTGGGGAATTGCCCCCTGTGTATGCTAAACCAAGAAACCAGCCTCGACCTCCATACCCAGTCAATTCTTTTATGCCTCAGCCATCAGGTTATCCATATCCTCAAGTTAGTCCTCAACCTGGTTATCCAACTACTACTCCCTACCCCACCACTTCAAATTTACCTTATCCAAGTTTTGGTTCACCTTACCCAGGTCCTGTAAGCACAAATGGTACACCATATCCAGCAGCTACTCCTTATCCCCCTACAACAAGCTTTGGAGTTGCAGCTGATACTGCAGGAGGTACAATAACTGAAGAGCACATTAAAGCTTCTTTATTGTCAGCAGTCACTGACAAATTGCGTAGAAAGTTGAATGAACAGTCCCAGCAATCACAAGCTGAACTGGAAACTTTAAGACGAACACAACAAGAACTCTGTGAAGGTAAAACACGCCTTGAAGACATTTTAACAAGATTGCAACGGGAAAAGGTAGCTCTGGAAAAAAATTTGGCTATACTTCAAGAAAAAGAGAAAGAATTGGAAGCTGCTGTTGAACGTCTTGCTGAGCAGGATGGTGTAGAGGCTGATGAAGCTGTTGTGACCACTGCACCATTATATTCACAACTTTTAAATGCATTTGCTGAAGAAGCTACTTTAGAAGATGCTATATATTACATGGGAGAGGCATTACGTAAGGAAGTAATAGATTTGGATACATTCTTAAAACAAGTACGTACTTTGGCAAGGAGGCAATTCACTCTGAGGGCTCTAATGCATAAATGTAGGCAAAAAGCTCAACTTGCCTGTTAATTGTAACAAACCTACATAAACAATGCAATGATTACCTACAATGATGTCAGTTCTTGGAAAAAAGTTTTGAAGGCTTAAATGTTTATTATTTAGTTTTACAATTCAAAATGATTGAGACTAAATATTAATTTTTACATAAATAAAACTTAGTACATTTTATACAATGGGTGTGTGTTATCAAATTGTAAAATGTTCATAAACTCATTTTTTTTTGTTTATGATATGTTTATCAACTGGACTTTGCCAGTGATTATATTATTATATTACACAAAACTTTTATTTCAATTTGTAACAGAGTTAAATATAAACATTAAATAACATATATTTTAGTATGTGCCACCTTTTCATCTTTTGTGTCCATATTTACCGAACTGTAAGATTGAATTCAAGGTTGTTCTGACATATGCTACAAATATGCTTTTAAAAGTCGGTGATTTTTTACTACCGACTAAACCTTCTATTGGATTTGAAAGTACCAAATATATATCTTATTACGTAATCTTACTCTAGTTGTAAGGGATAGCATGATAGACAATAATATTTGAACTCAAAATTGAAATCATTATGCAACAATTTTACATATTACAGCTTGTAGATTAAGTCTGTAATGGAGAATTGTTTATATTCTTTTGTGTAACTCAAATAGTTTTAATAATGCCAACTAATTGTTATAAATTTGTTTGACATTATCTGCCAAAAAGTATGCACCAGATTTATTTATTCAAAATGCCAGTAGAAGTATGTTTTTATGGTGTATTACATACAATAAAGATACTTTTCTTTGTTTATTTTGGCCTGTCAAAAAATCTGAGTTTATGAAGTCCATTATTAAATTTATTGTTACATACAACTTTTGAATCTTAGATATGTAATAATACAATCTATTTTACATATATAAAATAAATGAAAGAAAAAGATTATGGAGTCATACAAAGTTAAAATTAGTTTAAAATTATGTGTACCATTCTTGTATATTGATTGCAGTACAATATATAATATCTCTAATAATATAGAAGCTTACTCTGGATGTAAAAAAATATATTTTTCATCTGTAAAGTCATTGAAAGAAAAAAATGTATGTTTATATACAGATGAGGAACTTTTATATCTGACATTAAATAGCAGATACTTCTTTTATATATATCCAATCTTTTCAAGATTTTTGTCTGCAAGAAGAAATTGTACATTTATGTTAATGATATGATACATAACATTTATATTAATTATTTAGATAAATATTGTAATAAATGATATGGATGCATATTTGCATAAAAACCGCAAGCGATTATGGAAATTGTGGAAGCAACTTCAATGAAAGCAAATTAACTCATTTCTATATTTGGAGACTACATAATCTGTTGTAGTATTCAAAAATATTCTCTATAAGAAGCCAACACTTCTATTATACTAGGAAAAATACAGATCAGAATATTTGATCTCTGGTAATAGTATTAAAATTTAGAATATATATATATATAGTTTGTTTTGGGTTGCCAATTTAACAGAACAGCATTGTTTAAATAATTTGTTTATTAAATCACATGTATGTTATATAAATTTGAGTTAAACCTGTTCTTTATGTATATTATATCATTTTTATTCATTATGATGTTAAGGAGTAATATATACTATTTGTTAATGATTTTTATATTATCTTGACAAACATTTAGCATAAGTTTGCTTATACCCCTTTGGGAGCGATTACTCACAAATATACATGTAAAGGTCAATCAGTGTTTTATTTTAAATGGTCTATTCAAATTATTTAGATATACCAGCAGCACATAATATAAAAATACAACACGAATTGGCGTATAAATAATGTTTATATACTTATAATATGTATTGCTTGATATAGATCACATTCTAATTTTTTAATTGCGGCGGATAATTTTTGCTAATGTATATTTTTGATCCATATTATGGAGAGTCTCATCGAACTACTACACTGAACCGCAAAGAAAAAGGGTC
>DWIC01000655.1:0-10882 GCA_018248135.1 Battus belus
CTGCAGTATGTGAAGAGAAAGAGGTTCCTTACTGTTACACACCCAGTCGAAAAGATATTGGTTTAGCCATGGGAATAATGAGAGGTTGTATAATGGTGTTGATAAAAGAACATGAAGATTGCAAAGATTTGTTTGATGAAATTAGAGGAGAAATTAAATTGTTAGGACATCCTTTATAAGATATGTTTTTAGCATAAGAACTTATTATTAATTATAATAGATATAAGTAAAACAATAATGAACATCCATAAAAGATGCTTTTTTGATCAAACAAACCTGTGGCACATCTATAGGGGAGCATTAGAGATTTTAAATAAAATATAACACTTTTATTTTACCTTAAGAAATAAAATAATTTATTTAACAATGAAAACTTCAATAAATCTTTTATATTTTTGTTTTTAATAAAGCATCTTCTTTATAACCAGGTTTATCGTTATTGAATCCTCATCTGGCGGTGGATCTAAAGGTAAAGGTGGCAGAATTTCTGGAGTTGTTGGAGAAGGAGCCTCTGATGAAGTAGATGGTGTCGCACGATTTGACGTTTCATTATAATCTATTTTGGATTTGATGTATTTTTTAATTGTTTTTATTGGTAAATTTTTATTGGAATCTAAGTAAATATTAGCATACAGCACCTGGAATACTACCATCTAGAGAAGTTGGTGGTGGTGGTACAACTTTTTTATGATGAGCTAGAGCATGAGGTGGCAGTTCTCCCGTTCTATAAAAATGCTGTTCCTCAAAAATTGAAGCATGAACATATTTGCAATTAGCAAGTATGCAAACGGAATTTTGAAAATTTCTACAGAATGTATATATTCCAAATAATTGTGATGTATCATACTTATGGCAGAATTTGCATGTGCCAGGTCGCAGGCATTTCCCTCTAATGAAATCCCTACACATTGGTTTTGGCTTTTTTATTTCTTCACCATCACTCCCTTTGTTATTATCATCCAATCCATCATTCATGCTCTCTGAAGATTCTTCACTAGTGCTCTGAAATTCTATGTCTTCAATTTCCATTTTTAAAGTTAAGTTCATATCCTGTGCCTCATCTGGCGGTGGATCTAAAGGTAAAGGTGGCAGAATTTCTGGAGTTGTTGGAGAAGGAGTCTCTGATGAAGTAGATGGTGTCGCACGATTTGACGTTTCATTATAATCTATTTTGGATTTGATGTATTTTTTAATTTTTTCAGAATAGAGTAGCGTTTCATGTAGGGTGTCGTCTTCCACACTGTCTTTTTCACATTTTGCCGACTCTAGATTGATAAATGAATAAAAAATTATATTCTTTAACATTTAGTTTAGCACTTTTTCAATTGTATAATAACTTTAATAAAAAAGTAATGGAAAAAAATTAACAGCTTTTATATACCTATTATTAACTTCTTGCAAGATTATACGAAATATAATACATAACACTAAATATAACATAATAACATTTTCTCTGTATTTAGAGGGATAAATATACATATATAAGTGTATGTGTGTGTGTATATATATAAGAATTTGTTTGTTATAGAAAAAATACATACAAAATATTTAAAGGTATGGAGACTGATAACATTTAAAAATTTATTGCCCCAAAAATTACAAAGACCAAACTATACTATTAGATTATGAATTGTTCTTTTTTCTCGTTAACTGGTATAATTCCTTAATTTATTTATTTTTGGTTTGTTACTGAATATTAAAAATATAAATCAAAGATTACCCGATTGAGATCCTTTAAGATCAAAGAAATTATTAAATTGACTGACACAATAAAATTTTAAAAATTACGCAATTTTTCGTTACGGAATTGTATCACGCAATAATCTTCTAAATTGACAAAGAAAATTAAATAAATTGAACTTATTTTATAGAATAACGTATTAATAATTCGAAAAGTTAAAAGTTATTAGTAAAAATTAAAAAGTTAACGTTTTTACGCAAATAAAAACGTCTAAATATATTAACTATATACATTAACTTTAAATTCACTATGCAGAAACAATAATGATTTAACAGTAATACTATAATTTTAAATAAAGGAACTAAACAAATTGAATTAATTGCAACTGACATGCCTGCGTATTCATTTACTTGGGTTAACCTCAGAACACACAACGTGTACACTATGCAGAAAGCATTCATAGCCTGCTAAATTCATTTGGAAGACAATATCTATCTTCTCCAAAAGATAGATTTTATTATATATTATAATTTTGTTGCGAAAAGCACGATAACAAGACAACTGTTTTAGAAGTCATCAAGATGGCCGAGGAATGCAGTGTGACCACATGCTCTATAAAAAATGAACTGTTAGTCGATAAAAAACTAAACTAAACTAACTCTATAAAAGAACCAAAAACAGCTGATTACAACTAATGTCAGAAAATTTTCGACAAAATTTTAAAACACGAGAAAAAAATTTTCAGAAAATTAAGTAAACACTTAAGTAATAGGTAGGAGTAAAAACTCCTAATAGGTAGGAGTAAAAATATGTTCCAAAAATTATGTGACAAAATCGTTCGGAAGAATTCAAGTCTTCACATTTTAATTTTTTTTTTAATATTGGGTCAAAGATCAAGTAAATCAGATTGAAAATTGATATCTTACAAATAAACCAAAATAAAGATTACTAAAGATGATACAAACAAAGCTTTAACATCGAAGTTTAAGCGAAATGAAATATCTTTAATTTATATTAAAGTTTAAATATGAATTGAAATAAAAAATATAAGTGTACATTAAAAACGAAGGCGAAGTCAAAGAACTGATTTTGACTAAAGAGATTTATATTCGGCTTGAATTAAATTAAAAAAAATACTGGACTACAAAATATGTCATATGCTACTAATGACATAATTGTTTAAAAAGTCAAGTATAATATCTATTAAATTTTAAATACAAGTTGTATATATTATGAAATAAGTTAAAATGTCATATTTAGTATCCGGTAATAATTTATTCGGACAATGGATTGCAAAAAAGCGTATTTTAGACAAATTTGAAGCAACTTCAGATTATACTGACAACAAGTCAAACAGCATATTAGAATATACGTTAGTTAAGATATCTTGGTCCTATAATATATTTCAACGGCAACAAAAATTTTTTACAACGGGATATTGTGACAGTGAGAATTTTACAGCATATAATGTTTTTGATAGCTTCCAAACAGACCCTGCAGATCTTTTAGCTACTGGTAATGACTCAACTTTGTACATAATTAATGTAAAAGAAAACAAAATATGGATAAAAAATTTTGGCGGGGAACCGAAAATTGTTGATATTATTTTAAACATAGCAACTTCAGAAAAAAGTAATCATTTAAAAATGATTAAGGTAGTTGCAACAAATGAAACTATATTTTTTTTAACTGAAGGCGGAGATTTGTTTACTGAAATACTGCCCAAATATGTTGATACAAGTCACTGTGAAGGAAAAGTTTGTGACATAGTTTGTGGATATGATCACTTCATGCTTCTAACAAATGCTGGTTATGTGTACACATGGGGTAACGGCCTGTAAGTATTATGCATGACTTATCACAATAAATAAGATATAATATTAAAAATATGTTGATCAATAAGAAAATAGTAAATGACAATGTTTTAATGCAAATAATCAGACAAGAGATTTACAAAAGAACAGCAGTCAATAAAATAGAAGATTGCTCATCTGAAGTGACTGTGTGCAGGGCTTATTGCTCATGCAGTCATTAGGTCTGAAAGGGTATTCAATAAGACCCTTGCATGATCCAGTAGATGCAGCATGGGCAGTAAAGGTTGTGAGAGGTTGCTGAATGTGGAGAGCCCAAGACTGGTCATTGTGACAATCTTAGCCATACAGTGGGTGTTTTTTAGTTGCCACAATGATGTCTAGGAATGCCATGAATTTATTATATTCATCTGTTTATTTCCTGGTGCTGAAATGAAGAATTACTTATGATTATTATAATATTATAATGAATGAATAATTTCTTTCTTTGACTTAATTGAGCTGCAAATGCTGTGTAAACAAGTTAAAAGAGAGAGGAGAATAGACTATTTTCTTAAGAAATAATTTTCTGAAATATACTTTGTGCTGTTATACAAAGATAAAACTAACTTATATCATTTAATAATTTTTAACTGGTTATTTCTTATTTTATATCAGTAAATTTTTATAACAGACATTTGACATTTAAATAATGCCTGTACATTTGCAATCATGTTAAAAAGGATACTTGCCATATGCTATGTAAGAAATATGATAATATTTAATTTCAGAAGGCTTCAACTGGGACATGGTGATACAGAATATGTCAATAAACCAAAAGAAATTGATGCCTTGGCTGGACTACAGATTTGTAAAATAGCGGCTGGGGGATTTCATTCAATTGCTTTAAGTAATTGTGGTGATTTATATGTTTGGGGATCAAATGAAGAAGGGCAATTGGGGATTCCACAGAATGATATACTAGACAGAGATAATCTCCATCAATACTCGCTGCCTAAATTAATTGACATTTTTATGAAGATGGTATGCCTATTTGTACTAATGTAACTGATGTGGCTTGTGGGTCAAAGCATTCGGTAATTAAATTAGAAGATAATACAGTTTGGGTAAGTGGATACAATAAATATGGACAATTAGGTGTTTCACCAGAACAATACCCTACTATAAAACAATTTAGAATGATCGCAAAATTTGATTTTGATTTTGAACTTATGTGTGGTAATTGGTGCACAGTTATAAAGAAAATATGATGAACGAATATTTTATTTTAACCCTTTCTTAATTGTTTTCTTGTGTCTACAACTTATAAAATAATTTAGTTGTTATATGACATGAATATTAGAATTTAAAAACGAAAGAATCATGTTGGTAATCAAGAATTGTATAATGTATAAATATTTTAAATAAATTGCAGTTTCAGGGTTAGTGTTTTAATAATAAATAATAATTATAAACTATTTATTAATGGTTAAAATATTTATATGTCTTTTAAATTGATGCTGAAGATGCAGGGTGAACAGAATACGCTGTCCACTTTTAATCAAAGACAGTCTGGTCCCAAAGGAACACTGAAGAAGGTCTATCTCTACCATCTGCTTGACCACATTCGTATGGGGATCGAATCTAAGATGATTTTTGTGTTAGTATCGCTCGACATCAAAAATGCATTGCTACCGTATGGGGTCTAAACTCAGCATTCACCAAGACAAGATACGTCGCGGTGAAAAGGCCGATAATGTTACACGCGGCTAAGTATTGGCTCCTGTAACGAAAAGACTCGGAGTCCGTAACGCCCTGAGCGCGATGCAAACGGATTCGTACGCAATATTTCCAAGTTCTACTGCACGGTCATTCTCATTACGGCGATGGTCCTGATGGCGATACTGCCACTGGATCTAAGAGCACTCCAGGTCGTCTAGCTATACCGATATAGGACGGGTACCGAGATTAATGGCATGGGCTCGAAAAACCTTCTTGGTAGTGTCTAATTCTGCTATTGGAGGGGAATGAGCGTTCCAACGACCTAACGCCAGAAGCAGCCTTGAGGTTGAACCCCAAGACGGTTTATGAGGGGATGCCCAATGCGTTCCTGGCAGACGATCAGGATGGATCACTGCACCTGTTGTTGGACTGTCCAAAATATGGAAAGGTCAAGTACGATTTTGTATCAGGTACGGGAAGGAGGTTCTTTACTATGAAATGCTTAAGCTGCATCTCGCCTTCATATAAAAAACAGTTTTCATGGCTCTGACTTCGGAAAAGGTGGACATCCACGCGCCCCACGTACATCCGTATGGAGCAAAATGACATCTCCGGGTGGCATCTGACTCCGCGTGGACTTCCAGCGAGTACGGGTACGTGATCACTCCCCGTTGGTCAATCATTGGAGTTCATACCCGGTACTTGGGCTACGGCCACACCAAGCGTCTTTGCGCGGAGAGCGAGGATAGGTGCAGCCACTGTAGTCGCCGGCACCTTCGCGTTGGGTGTCCCGATCGGTAACAGGGGGAAGCCGCCTTCCTGCCGAAACTGTTATCAAGCAAAAGCAGACCGCCGGGACCGCATGACGTTTGACAAGGATTGCACCGGGAGGAGATGGGACGCCATTGCACTGGGGTCTGTAGCATATTGCTAAGGGCGCCGCGGTGGACCATCGTAATTCTAAGAGGCGCCACCAAACCAACCAAAAATGTAAATATGAAACCTTGAATTAATTCTATAAAATAAAAATAATAGTAATACTGTAAAATAAAAATAATAGTAGAGGAAGTAAGTAAGAATGAATGAAAGATATATATATATATACAAAGGTATGATAGAAAATGTGATGAAAAAAAGAGGAAAGAATGAAAGATCATGTGACTTATAATAGAAGAAATAAATGTAAAAATTATGAAAAACTTATTTCCCCGTAAACAAAGTCCCTGCCTTTGATGTGCCAGGGGAATGTACGAGAGCCCTCAAAAACGAGGGCCAATAAAAGAAAAAAACAAAGAGAACGAAGATAAAGTAAGATAGTAAAAATTGTTAAGAAAAAGTAATAAATAACTTTTCATTAAGAATTAATGGTGATCGAAAAAGTGAAATTGTTACTCCGATATATCGGATTGTCATTAGGCAGCAGAGATCTTGATGGGGACAAAAAATAATTAGATCATAAGAAAAATGTATTTTTCCAGCATAATAATTGTATGTTATCATAATTTTAATAAACATGTATAAAAAGAATTAAAATTGACCAGCGTTTATCGCTGTCATCTTGGCCATCCCTTGGAGAGGTTTATTCCTTGCAATAGCGGCTGATGTCGATGAAGCTTGTTATTAATTCTTGATGTTATTGTTGCTGCCCACCCGGAGGTTCTTACAGCTTCGTCGGAACAGAGTCCACGGACGACATGCACCTCGCAGACGCCGGCTAAAGAGTTCAGATCGACCTAGCGATCAGAGTTTAATCGTGTATTTGTTAGAGTATTTTCTAAAATAAGGTCGGGGACGGCAGCGTGGACCACTTGGCAATCTAAGGGAGTATTCGGATCCTCTGTCTGGTTGCCCATGCTGTTCGAGAATCAAAAGACGGGCGGCCGCTCGTTGAAGCTGGGACAATGCCCGATACATTGAACATATAATCTATACTCATAATGTTATTCACTGACTTTATGTATTTATGGTATTGTACAGTAGGCCTGTGTGCATAAATTTTTTTACAATATTCCATCATTTAATATGATTTTCCCTGTCATTTATGATTTTAATGATGAGATTGGGATTAAGTACGATTATAAGTATTATAATACTTCGCAGACTTAAGTTAGTCGAATTCCAAGATTTTAATGTTTTTATTTGTTTTACGTAGTTCATCTTGATAAAAACTTGCTTGACAACATTTTACTGAAGTTCCTAGCATACAACCTTGAAAATAAAGACAAATACAGAGAAAATTTAATGTTACACATATATTCCAATATTAATTGAATAAACCTAAATAATTTATTAACACTTATGTATCTAAGATTACCAGAACCTTTCGTCAAGATATCTTTAGATTGTATCTTTGGATTTGTAAGCAATGGCAATCCCATATAATTAATGCACCAAGTGTGAATTACATGCGATTAATATGATTAAATCCCGCGGCTTACATCTGCAAGTCTCTATACTCTAGTCGATGGGTGACCATTGCTCGAACCTGTCTATCTCTGGATCTGCAGTTGTGATGATTTTTATAGAGAAATGTTTGTACTAAGCATTTTTAATGTGTAAGTTATGACTTTTCAAAAGAATACGAATATAGAATAGTTGGATTTATGCGCATGTAATAATAATATTTCATGGTACCGCTTTAAACTAACCGCCAATTTGATGTAATTTACTACTGTGTGTTAGGTATTTTTGAGGTTATAAATAGCTCCATCGTTGCGAAACTTGCAGGTGTCACCGTGGACATGAAGAAAGGCAGCTCTGTTACCTAGCTGCACTTGGTTGCCAGCCCGACTAGATCCCGCGAACATTACCATATTTGAATGGCCAGGCACCGCAGAATATTTTCTATCTGCAATGTTGTCTTAGTTTTATATTTATTTAAAATTAAACGTGTTAGTCCTGCATTACTCTTAACACGAAGGACAATATATGTATGGTGTGATAAATGAGTTTTTAAACATATTCAATTTTAGAAAAATTATGATTAAAATCGGAGTAAAATCAAACCACAGAAATGAAACACGATACATAGTAAAAATTCTTTAATATTAGCTAATAAATTCAATCCCTGTTTGTGCTTTAATTAACTTTTGCATACCACCAGCATATTAGTAGTTTGTCGCTATTAGACGCTAATAATGTCAGTCCAAAGCACGACGATTCTGACCAATAATAACATCCATCACAATATCTCTAGCACCAATGTAAGGATCGTTGATTTTATCACTAGTCCACGTTATACATAAACCTCTCCTCTCTTAGATCCATTCGGTTTGCGCCGGAATTCTAGAGGAGTTCCAGTGGTGCTGGTGCTGTGCTCACTGTCACGATCAGACACGGGTACCTCGGTTACAGTGGCACTCAGAGGAGGAGGCGTTGAAGTACTGCCTGCTACTCGCTCTGTTCGAGGTGTTGAAGGCGCAGAATCGTTCACTAGAGTAAGTTGAGGCACACCCATAGGAGATAACGTCATAGAAGAAACAACTGATGCTGTTGTCAACATTGGAGCTAATCCAGAAGAAGTAAGAGCTGGTGAAAGAACCGCCTGGGCGAGTGCTGTTGTTCCCGGTTGTCCAGCGTGGAGCGTATTATTCACAGAACCACTATCTAACACTCTTGTATGGGCGATAAAACTAAAGCACCTAAAACAGGTACTTCGTTTTGATAGCCTTGGTGAGCCATAATAACGCCCATGTTTTGCATTCCCATAGCGAGCCGATTTTCACGATCCATTACCTCTTTGGTTACGTCGGGAGTCGGCATCCGTGGTCGGTTTCGGAGCGTTATTGGTATCGCAGATCCATTGCTTTTTTGTCCACCTATAAGTAGAAAATAAAAATATAAAATATATAATATGATCACTCTGAAACTCAAGTAATTAAATAAATAAATTTAATATGTTGTAATCTGAATTTAAAATGATTTTTCTTTGTCCATTGATTTTTGTTTAGGTTGTACCATACATTACATGACATGAAATTAGCTACAATAAAAATTCACTTCTTTAAAGCTTTTATGCCTACAACTAATCACCCCGTGTTTCGCATACTACGCGACAGGTAAAAATCGAGCTAGGAGTCGAGCATGTAGGGAACCTGGGCAAGATAGCAAATCAAAGTTGTCTCCTGTTGCTGCGGTGCGGCGAAGATGCCGGGGAAGGTTTAGCTTCTACAATATCTTATTGAGGGGGGACAACGATTGGTTCTGTAGGAGATTCTTGTGCCCTTCAACGGAGGAATTACACATTGCGTTTTCCACCTCCCAGAAGACAGATATTCTTATATACATCCAGAAGTTTTATACCCGAAATAAAAGTCCACAATAACAACAACAACAATCCAATATCCTAAAAAGAGTCTGGATAAATAAATATTTATTGCTCCAAAATAAGTTGACACTCGTTTTACATTTACTCTCTCTGGCTCCACTTATATTGAAATTATGATAACTTCTTTTGAATTTTAAGACCAACAGTAAAAACAATAGCAAAGGAATGAAAATTCGTTGTACGGTATGTTCAAAAAGTATCACGAAGTTTTGCTTACAGTTTTCTTCGATTGTAGGGGCGTGGTGCATCATGAGTTCTTACCACAGGGTAGAACAGTGAATAAGGAATATAACCTGCAAGTTATGCGCAATTTGCGCGAAGCAATCCGCCCCAAAAACTCTTGGCGAAAAACAATGCAGCCACCGTATTCCCCAGATCTAGCCCCTGTGACTTTTTCTTCTTCCCGAAACTGAAAAGGCTCATGAAAGGACGACGCTACGCCACGATTGACGGCATCGAAGGAGGAGCTGAACGAGATAAAAAAAAATTTGTAGTGCTTCGAAGATTGGAAAAAACGTTGGCACAAGTGTATAATATCCCAGGGGAATTAATTTGAAGGGGAATAGTAGAATAATAGATATTCACGAATAAATAAATAATTTTTGAAAATACACAAAATTCGCTATTCTTTTTGTACAGACCGTATGTTATAATGTCCGACGGCTGTTTATAATTGATTCTGTTCATGGTGGTCATAGTATAGTTAAAGGACCAGTTGGATTCGTACTAAGAGAGCACTGGTTATAAACTAATTTAAGACCACAATACTGTTGCATTATAATGCAAGAAATCTCTGCTACGTCATGTACCCATCTTGGAAGTTGTTTTTACAGGATAGTTAAGGAGAGTAACAGAGACCACGGTTTTGCCGTGTTCTCTTTTTAAGACTGTGTTTCGCTGGGTTTATGCTATTGCCAGCATATTTAAGATACAAGAAGACTGGGAGAATGGATTACAAAGAAATATTTACGTTTACACATGATCTAAATGTGAGATAGTGACATTAAAGTTATATTACACATGGTGCGGAATTGTATTTTTTTTCGTAAATTATTAAGTTCTGCATTTCACAATCTAATAAAAATTTTCATCCACATTAAAATGTTTGTTGGTTAGTTTATAAATTTTAGCAAGTTTTGCGAAAGTGTTACCAATTATTATTATTATTTAAGTAGTTTTTTTAAATTATTAAAATAATTACCATGTCTAGAGTTTTGTCTATGCTGACCACGACCAGACTTCCGTCCTACCAATCTTTCGTAAAAAGACATCTTGTGGTGAGGAGGTGGAGGAGCGGTGGGCTGTCCAGCCTCCGGACTCGAATATACAACCGAATTATGTCGGTTCCTTCCGAAGAGACCT
>DWIC01000656.1:0-10876 GCA_018248135.1 Battus belus
CTGTAACACTTTTTATAAAGCATTGAATAAAGAGCAAAAAAGCGGAAGGGAGATATTTGACAACCTATTATTATATATTCATAAGCACATTAAGAATCCAATTCATAAGTACGTATAGGTTATAAAGGATGTAAGGGTTAACTGCAGGAAATGTCACCGAATAAAAAAAAAACAAATAAAAAGTTTAAATTGATGTGTAAAAAACTAAGAATCAACTAAATGTTTTATTAACAAATTAACAACAGTCGCCTGTTATTACTCGTAGAATGGTATACCCGCGACAAGAAAGCTCGCTTTTGTAACCGATTGTTTTAACCAACTGTTCGTCTGAAGTGGCAGTGGGCGGGGCACATCGCCCGACTATCTTGTGGCGACCACGGGTCGATAGATGCGGATTGGGTAGGCCCTGCACTAGGTGGACCACCGATGACATAGTTAAAGTCGCGGAAAGTCGCTGTGCCATCGTCATGGCAATCTTTTAGGGATGCCTGTACCTTGCCATGGGCGTCTATCGACTGAAACCACTTGCTAAAGTATTCTCACTTAACAATAAAATTTTAATTATTGCTAACATAGTTCAATATCACAATAGTTTTTTTAAAAAAAAAATAATTCTTCGCCACAATACTAGCCAGTAAATCTAAAATTGAATAGAGACGGTAACCGGCGTTGTTTAAGTTAATTACAAGAAAGGCGCCAATTTTCCGCCGGCTCTAATAGTCGTGCTTCGGCTCCGTTCGCACTGGGATAATGCGTGAATTTCAATCGTAAACGTATTTGCATATCTTAATTGAAGATTCGAAACTAACTTCGTGACGGCCCGCGCCGCGCTACAGCGTCGTGTCCTCGGCCTCAATTTATTTTAAACGATTGCATTACATAAAAAAACTGATCAGGTATATTAAATTTTAAAGCTGTGAAAACAATGTTTCTTATTAACTTTGTTAACATTCATTATTATTACATAGTAAAACGTTCCATGACCACAAACCGGCGTTGGGGCGGCAAAAGGTTCTCGATTGACAACACCGGTAAACATGGCTCTCATCTGTATTCTTCCTGATCGTTGTCTATAACCGCGCATCTATATTATTTTTTAATTGAAATCCATATAAAAGATAACAGTTTCAAATTTCCGTTTTATTTCATATTGCCAATCATTTTGTATTCATTTGTAATATAATACGTCGCCTTTTGAGATGTAATTCTAACATTTTTGATACAGCAAAGGTAACAGCTACGGAACGAAGACTGCTCCCCCTAACAACACCCGGAAGGACGAAGGAAGGGAGTCATGATACCTTACATAACATCCAAATGGCGCAAGATAATGGGTAGAACTAGTAGTGGAAGAATTTTAATTTTAGCTAGCGGATCTTCAAACCGCAAACTGCGTGATTGACCAAGCTCTAACAGCCCCACAAGACTGACGCCGACATCTAACAGAAACTAAAAATGACTCAGCAATCTAAAGAAAAGTTGAGTCAATGTGCACATCATATGTACCGACATTAGGGTATAAAAGTACGTAGTTCACAGGTTTGATTCAAAACACCATATTCATTATTATTTTAATGTAACTAATACTACTGTAATATATTGCAACGCAAACTTTTACACGGCATGACATGGAAAATTGCACAGTTTTAATTAGGCCTGGATCTACACTGGTGTTAGTATCATAAATATGTAGTCGCGGCTGACGTGATGATAATGATATCCATTACGTAATTAGAAATAATCATTATTAAAACTCATCATCATTAAATGTGTATATTATACAATAAGAGAGAAGTTACGTCAATTCTTTCGTCAAAAGAAATATAATCTTTTTTTAAACATCATATAACGGATTGCTTTGTACTTTTAAGTCTCTAGTAAGACTTCTGGATAGGAAAAAAAATAATGGAATTATTGCATACTGTGCACTGGACATAAAATTTTTAACGTCCCATGTTCATAAACGCTATCGATATGGCGCCATAGCCGGCTCCTATCACGAACCGACAATAACTAATGACCCTAACGACTCATAATTTACATTTAACACGTATTATCCTCTTATTTTGCGACGTCCGCATTTTCGGGGCGACCTGTGCGTAGACGGAATTTAAAGTTCCACCCCATAAAGTTCAAGGCTTAATGCAGAGTCGATTTATCCACCGGGCGATCCTCGCCAAATTATTAATTTTCATTTTCGTAGGTAAACGCTTTATGACGCTCAGTAGCGGATTTAGCTAAGTTATTTAGTCGGCGGTTAATGAACAGAATAAGCTCTTATTATGTTGATTGTTAATTAGCTTTGCGGCTAGAGCAGTTCTCTACGGCATTGAGACAGCGGTTCGAATACTCGATTAATATATTGGAAATGTGTTTAATTTATAAACGCGAAATAGGTATACTTGAATATTAGACGCTATGATTGGTTTTCATTTTCATACTAGGTTATTTAAATAAGAAAATCTGGGTCTGCATGATTTTGAATTCAAAATAGTAACCGACGACATAGTTAAGGCCACGGGAAGTGGCTGGATGCAATTTGGACCGATCGTCAAGGCAATCTCTGGGAGAGGCGTAGGCCTTACAGTGGCGCTTAGCATTATTATTATATCAGATAGCAAAGATGAACACCCTACGGTCTTTACTCTACTATTCACGACTCCCACATTCCCGAATAAACAAAGAACATGCTGTATTCAAATTCAAATTGAGCCAAACGTTACATTTTTTTCCTTAAAGTTTAATTAAAAATAAAACATTTTTTATCAAACACATTAGGATATCACACAGCGAGTTCTTTTTTAAATCTCAACAGTTTTATCAATATGCCTTTTCGTCTTCTATTACGCTATTATTATTTGTGTACTACCTTATGAGATACTCTAATATAAAATATTATATTGAATATGGGCCGCATGCCGTATCCGGCTTTTGAAATTGATTTATTTCGCCCACAAATTATTTTTGAACATGATAATTTAATATTTAAAATTAATTGGATCAATTATATATTAAAAGCTGTTAGTAATATATTTAGAATAGTAACTTACAGTACGTACTATGGATATTTGAGAGTAATCACAGAGAAGTCTCGGATGGAGTTACTTGTAGGCTAGTTTGCAGTGCTGCGAGTGGCATTTACAAATTCTATGGGTTTAAGGTGGCAGGGCGTTGGGGGCGCTTAGCCCAAAAAATCTTTTAAGGTATCGAAGCTTCAGGGTTCCCCAGGAAGCCTAGGCTTGGAACGCTGCTTAGTGCAACTTCACCAGATTGAGAGGCTGCTGAACTCTTACATCCATTTCAGCGGATTGGGAGGCTGTCGAGCTCTTACATCCCTTCGGACGCCTTATAAGCTGACTAGTCTCATGGGCTGCCACAAGGATAAATCTTAGAAGACAAGGACAAGAACCAAGGTGGAAGGACCAGGAAAGGTTGGTAGTTTTATTTTAACTTGAGGCTTAGTAATGATGCCAGTTCATGATTCTAGTTTCTAAGTCTCATCTGGCATTCTAACATATAAATAATTATGATTAAGAGTTATTTAGAAAAAAAGGCATGCATTAACATCTCTATTACGTTATTGTTACATTAACTTAACATATTTTGTGGTTATCGTCTTAGCTCATAGACGCCCACTGCAAGGCATTGGTCTCCTATTTGAGGGATATACAGGGATCGCCTCGTTTGGTAGGCGGGTTGGCGATTGCGGTGTTGTATTATTACAGACAGAGGACGCAGTTGGACTCTGCTGCCCATCTTCTGGATACATGTCTGTAAGCAGTGCCAATCTATAATCAATGCCGGGACCTACGATCACACGTCCTTGGTAAATCCTTTAGATAAACTATTAAAATTCAAAGTATCACAAAAAAATAATAACCTGTATTTGAAATAACAACATTCATCTAATAAAGTATAAAAGCACATAGTGAGAATTATATGGTGAACCGGAAAGTAATGTCGCTTTCTTAAGTTAAATTCACACTAATTAATTTTTAACAAAGCTTTTATTTCTAATCAACAATAAATTCATCTTCTCTATCTACTACCTTTTGTCATCTAGTACACAAATTTTCATGACGGAACGGTAAAAATCAATCGGTATTTCTGTAAAATGAATGCGCAGAAACTTACTTTCCGGTCCTTATATATGATTGTAACCCGAGAATCGAACCCGCGACCTATTATTGGAAGTCCTAGTTCTCTACCGCTGGGACACCAGCGTCTATTAATTTATTTGTCATTAAAATAATCCGTCAACAGTAATTGAAAATGCATGTTATTTCTTATTATAATAAACCTTTTCATGTAACGTAGCTACTAAAATAAATTGTAAAAGAATAAAAATTTTTATCAAAAATTGTATCAATGAATAGCATAGACAAGACGTCACTTTGTCCACGTCCGTTCGCATCGAAGCTCTTACAAGCCGTCTCCTTTGGTTCGTGTCACGTGTTTAACGATATTAAAACAGTGGGTGTGCCCCATGAATCATCTCGCCGGCTATAAGGGTCGTATCGTTAGTTTCCTATTAACAGTGATATTGATCAATACATTTTACAATTACATCTTAGTTCTGTAAATATAATTTGAATGAAAGTCAGTCTGTCAATCAGTAGTTATTTTTTTGTTAAAAATAATTTATACATTAGGACGTCTACGGACATATGACTGTATCTTATATTTGTTATGTAATAACAATTTAAAGAAAGTTTAGTTGACACATAGTTGTTGTTCAGAGGCTAATGTACTATGAAGTACTGTGACACTCGTTTGTTTCTAGACCTTTCTAAGACACTATATACGAGAAATTTTTGTTTAGCAAGTATTTCAAAGATGATTCTTGAAAGACATTTTGAGTGATATCTTTGAAGCTTTTTTTTCTGTCGCTTCACTGCATGTAGGAAGAAATTCCACATTGTAAGTTCTGCCAGCACAAATGTACCTACCTACTATGAAATTTTCTATTTTTTAATTTTATAAATTTACAGAGATCTGTATTGAGTACTGATCATGAATATTCATGTAAGCCTATAGATGATCACTGCAAAAAAATAAATCACTGCTTTTCCCAAGATCGTCACGTCGCGAAAATATTTTTGTAAGCGTTGACAGACAGCAAGGTTACTCACGATATTTAAACCTATGTATCACATAGATCAACCCTCGCGTTTCACACGCCCCTACGTCTACGCATTGTATCGTGATGTTAAAAAAACTCTTCATTACCAAAATGTTTCGCAACAGGAAACGAGCAGAGTTTTCACGCCGCCAACATGCGGGGACCAATTAAAAGTCAGATGTGAGGAAATGTGTAATTAAGTCGTTGCACAGTACGTCTGTGAATGAAGCGGGAGGCGGCGGAGTTTGTTGTCGCGAACTACGCACTCAACTATCTAAATTTAGCCGGGAGAGAAGAGGAGTTTTAGAGGAAGGGGTGTTTATAGATTCTATTAAATAAGTACTACAGTTAAAGATATTTGCAGGTATGAGTCTGTTATTAATATTTCTAATTTTCGTGATATTTCTAATTAATTTTAAAAACAAAATAATTTTTGATCGCTCACCCGCCAAGCGTGGCGATTATGATATCCCCCATGGATGTCTTTATAAGAAGCCTAAACATTGCAGTGGGCATCTATGGAATACTTAATCTATGCGCATTATTCCATATAACCTGTACATATCTACGAATATAACGACTACGAAAAAAAAAACTTTTGATCTCAGCCGTAACATTTACCGGAGTAATCAATAACTTGTATATATAGAAATACGTGCGTCTTTTGATCAGCTTTATCTTATACGAACGCATCAACATCAAGATAGAAAAATAATACAGAATCCATGAATATTTTTGGTTATATGTATTCATGGACTGTCGGGTATGTCAACAAAAACTGATATCGATCTGTGATACTGCCGCATAAACATACATAATCAATTATTCTTAGACGAAACCGTATAATTTTTCTGGCGCTGAATTTTTAACATTTTTAATCAACATAGTGAAAGGAAATTATCATTCGACGCTTGTTAGGCCGTAATAAAAATTATAAATTGACGACAGGGTGGGTGATAACGTACTTTTAAATTAACGGAGGTTAAAGTTTAAATTCCTATCGACATAGCTAGTTGCTAAGATATATTTTTAGCAGGTTTTTCATTTATAATATTTATATAAATAAATAATCGCTTGAATCATGTAGTTATCATGCAAAATGTTAGTTTTTTGTACTATGTAATTAATGTCGATTATAATCCGATCGATTATAATACTGTGATCAAAAAGTAAGGTAAAATTGTCATTTAAAACATAAAAGCGACGTCTAAAACATCAAAGACTTGGAACTTGAAAATCCTCAATTGACAATTAAAGACGCTGATTGTGTTGGAATATCATTTAGTTTAGCCCGAATCTTTTTGAAGGACGTTTTGTGTCCCTAACGTGTCAAGTTTTGATTAGCCGATGTCATACCGGATTGGTTGTTATATTTTTGTAGAGCGTGGAGATGAAAACCGAATCGAAAGTCTTGAAGGCTATACCGAAAAAAGACTATTCCAAATGTTTTGAAGAGTGGAGAAAACGTGGGCAAAGTGTGTTTTATCGGATAGGGATTATTTAGAATGGGATGAAATTGATTTGAAAGAAGAAATTACGAATTTACATTTTATAAATAATTTCACCTTACTTTTTGATCACAGTATTATTTGGCGGAAAAATACCCATTTTCGTACTACGGAAATAGATAGTGTCTAGAAAAATCCTAAAGAATAAATATACATACCTAAATATAAATTAAAAGTATAGCAAAAATCTTTTTCTAGTTGTAAAAGAAATTTTTCTTAATTTAGACAACGTTTTTTGTTTAACACACATAACTAATTAATTATAATAAAAAATAGTGGGTTCAGACCACCTTTGTTTGCCTGAAAGTTAATGATTCTCATAGTACTTTATACCGTCTAAAAAACTTTCCCCCAAAACTAAGCCAATGCTTGTGCAATTTTTCATTCTCCCCATAGTGAACTGTGATGATGTGTGCTAATTTAATCTAAATGCAAAACTCACGCGAGTGTCATTCTGCGTTAACCCTACAATAATCTGTTAACGTAATCCGTAATCCTTAAAAGTTTATGAAATTACTTTTTAAAAAACCAAAAAAATATTATCACTATAGAATAGAACATGTATTCGCATAATATCTAACAATTGAAACAATAAAATACTGGAAGCTGCTACAATTTGAACCCACGGTCGAATATGCTGCATGTTTTCAAACCCATAAAACCGTTAAACAACTCGAACCGAGTGTCAGGAAGTAACGCACATTTCAAAATTTTCACCTCGCTCTAACAGTGTTGTCCTGTAACTCCGGTTTACATATATTATTTCCCGGTTTAATGGCCCTTCACGCTCCTAAATATCCCGGAATTAGCATTCAGCGTACCGTGCTCTGAGACGTCCACAGGCCACATATCTCGTCGTCTTGACGTTTTGATTTACATTGTTACCAACTTAACAGCAATTTATACGGTATATGAATATAATTTAGGAATTACGAGCAATGCGCGAGTTAAGTGAACCGGAACACTGTTCTGGAGTAGCTTAATACTGGAATATAATGTTTGGCTTAATTCGAAGCTTTTGTATTCACATCAAATGATTTAGTTTGCGACGACACGAGGCGGACGGCCGGATAGATGCGACGGACGTGGATACGTACGTAACAAGTTCATTGCGGGTGTATAATACTCATATTTGTACGTTGCTATAAAGTATATTAAAGTTTTTGAGCGGAGACCACGGAGCGGCAGGCGACCTTGTGAAGGCTTCCAACCGGTCTCTAAAATGATGATGACAATACAATTTTTACTAGAATGACAAGCTAACTAAAGGCATATGTCTAATGAAATTTACATCTCATATCCTCATCTTTCAACTTAAACCTCCTACCGCACCCTGATTTCAGAAGAGCCCACAACAAACCGTTTTTTTTTATAATTTGTTGAGTTTATGTTTAATCAATTTCTTAAATTTATTACATTATACTTTATAGACATTACATGCACTACATGCATACACAACTGTTTCTATTTGATATTACCCTGATAGCCTTGTGGGCTGTAATAGCTTCATCAGAGAGAGTTCGCGAACAGGAGGTCCGCGAACTGTTAAAATAAGAAAAACCGGTTGTTGCACAAGTTCACCAATGAACGTCCGCAAGGAGATGGGCTATACCCGTGTCGGTGTATAATTTAATGTCTGTTTATGTAATGTGTGTACAATCTTAGCCGCCCTCGTGTGTTCGCGGGCGAGAAGACATACACACATAACACACTCAGAGTTATAATACCACATTACTGCCCACAAATATAGCAATTAGTACCATATACGTGTGATTTTTTTAATAAATAGGGCGTGTGTATAGTGACAAATTATAAAATTTTCATTTGAAATCACCCATTTTACTTCAACAGTTACGTTACGTTGTTAGTCCATGAAACGGCTACTTCTATCAAATATTTACGTAAAGGTTTACATTTATACAAAAACGGACTTTAAATCTGACAAAATAAATTTCATATTGCATTACAAACTTGGTGTAAACATTACACTGGCTATTTATAGAAGTACAATGACAGCGATGTAGCTTGCAACTTCACCTAACTTAGACTTTAGAATTAAGGAGTTAATTAGAGTTAAGGATGAATATAGATCTTATTTCTTCTATTTTCGACATAAATGCACTGATTTTGTTTTATATTTCTTGAGTTGTTATTTTAAATTACATTAGGATCATTTACAGAGCCGATTACTTTCGCGTAATGTATCATCAACCATTTAGATATATCATCATCGCTTCAGCCTTATTACTAACCATATTCAACTAAGTCGTTTCTTCACCTTGTGAGTGGAGTACGCCGAGCTGACCGGCTTAAAAGAGCACTTAAAAGCCCCCACGGGCATCTTCAATTTATTTAAGTTAAACATCAAAAGGCTATCATAAGCCTCCTCCAAAGAAAGGACAGGGGGGTTAGTGATCGCAGTGTGGTATTGTAAACAGAGACCGCTGCTGCTCATTATCAGGAAACTTGAGCAAAGGCAAGCCTGTATAAGTAATGCTTAAAGGGTGAATTATTTAATATTATACATACAATCCATCCCGCGACCTACGTTCGCATATCTCAGTCCTTTACTGCTGGCCTACCACTTCTGAATATTACAATGTCATATACTTATTACGTAGTCGAGATTAAATTTTTGAACAGGTATAGCAAAAGTGCATCCATGAATGGTTTTAGTAACCAAAATATATTATTTTCGGATTGAATCTACAACAACGAACGAAGAATTTGTCACCTTTTTAATCATTGTACCATAGCAGATAAATTTTTAAAATGAAATATAAAGCAAGTGCTAGGAATAGACGTGTGCTTATAAGTATTTATTAGTTACGTATAAAAAACAAGTTTTTGTTCGTAACGTCGTTAAAGAAATTGACACACTTCGATGCATTTGTTGGCAGTTCAATTATATTTAATTACTTTGACAGGATCATTGGCTGCCGACCCATATGTTTTATTGACGGACGCCGCGCAATCTGTGAAGAAATTATTGCGACAGAGTTAAACGGACGTCTATTTATACAGAGCTGTACGACTTGCTAGTTGGATGTCAGAACTCTAGAACTACAACCGATAATTATAGAATAGGATGATCATACTCACAAATATAATCAATACATCTTTATAGACTGTACGAAGCAATTTATTTGCTAAATTTAAGAAATATCTTTCCACATAGGTCACCAGCCCCTGATCAATCTAGAAAGAAACGTTGCCGGAATTTTTTCGCCACATCTCTTCTTTTTGCTGATGCTCCGTAGGGGTAGTAATGCAACCGTCTAAGTTGAAGTACGATTATCCCGAGCGCCCTTGAGTCTTAAAGCTAAACGTGTATTATCGTGACAGTTCAATTTGATATTCCCGTAACTCCATAGAGCTTCCGCCGAAAATCTCAGATCACGACAGCCTCCCAATCTGGTGTATATAGAAATAGCAAACCAGGGGCCCAAGAGGCTTAAGCTAAGACTCACCCGACAGACCTCGTGCTTTGATATCGTAAAGCAGGTTTTAGGCATACATACAACTTGGTCAGAATATATTTCATGATATGCATATCTATTCATTCATTTTAAACAGGTGTTTGTTAAAGGACCTTCTCAAATTTATTTCATGATAATTTAAAGATATTTTTGAATGAATTGTCGATATTTCAATTACAAAGCTACCTAGAAAATAGCTATCCTAGATCTAATATTGTTTTTTGCTATAATAATATTCCCCATGTGAGAATCAACTATTACAACTATATACAACTTATTTAATTGTGTCGGAAAGTCTAGAAAAAAGTAACGACCTTCCTGCAATAGATATTCATATTCAAAATTTCTTTAATTAAGGCCTTTCATGCATCTTTGAATCATCAAATGTTTAAATGTTGTTTTATAGTAACATTATGTACAGTAGTAACCAACTTCCGGCTCGAAAAGCTGATCAGCTAAGAAGTGCTGTCCAGAAACTGACAGTTGCTCTTTTAAAATTAATTCTTGACGTGTAAATTATAATATCAGCGATCCAAATGAAACGACAAAACACCTAAACGCTATAATAAGATTTATTTAAGAATAAACATTTACTTTTAGATATATATTTAAGAAAGGTTTAAGATATCTTCTGCACAGAAAGCCTCGAAGGATTTGTATTTTTTTTTTTTTTTTTTTAGTAACCGCGGGGGGGGGGGGGTGTTGGCGGGTAAAAAAGACGCCCGCGGGGGCCGGATGGTGGGGTGGGGGGGACCCGGGAAATGGGG
>DWIC01000657.1:0-10876 GCA_018248135.1 Battus belus
AATATACCCAAATTACATATCGGCTCAATTCTAGAACAAGTATCTTAAGCAACATTGGCGGAATTATTTAAACTTTGCATGGAGGTCTCTCTAAATCTGTTACGAGTGTCTTCATAGTAGACCACCGTACCCAGCCCTTTTCTCTACAACACGATAGATCTGGCTAGGTTAACACATTAAGAACCAACGTCTCAGTTTATACAAAAGACACAATGTAGACCATGAAATTGTGAGATTGTTTCGAAATGTGACATGCCATGCAATTATAAGCGAGAAATAGGTATGCGAAAAATATATTTCTTCTTACATAACTTAAAAAGATATATTTCTTGAAAATATATACATTTGCGTGTGTGCATGCACAACATAAAATTTTAATATATATTGACGTGAACAATACATAAAGTCAACGAAATTAAAGTAAACCACAACTTTAATTATCTTTCTTGACTGCTTATGCGGTAACGTCTCTGGTTTGGTAAAGAACAATATTAAATGTAAGTGTTAATTTAAAATTATGCGTTGGAATTTGGGTTCTTTTTGTCAGTTATACTGGTTTGTATGTTTCAATTGAACTTCTATTTATCTCTCTTTGCGTATAACGTTTGAAATCTTATATTTTAGCTCGAACTATTTAATATTATTTTAAAAGCATAGATACATATCTACAATTCTGTCCTTTTGTGATTCTGTCTTCATTACAAAAAGAGAGGTTGCGAAGTCAACCCGTGATCGGCAGCTTTTTTTTTCAAGTCGAGGATAAGACTATTGCAACTATTGTATTTGTACTAAAAAACTCATACGTCAAATGTTTACATTTTAAAAAATTGTGTTCGTTGCACAATAGTCCGCTAGTGCAACGAATAGCTATAATTTGATAAAATCTAAACGCCATTTTCATTTTTAAATTTAAATGTACTCGTATTTTACTTGAGGTGCTTTGTTACGTGTGCGGTATATAGAAGAGTAAAATTTTAGAGATTTTCAAATCTAATTTCGAGGTATTAAGCATAAAAATGTAAATTAACATAGATGTAAGTAAACCATGAAAAAGAAAAGCAGAGAGAAAGAGAACGAGGGATGATCACCAATCTATTGGGCGGACAGACGCTGGTGGTGACGACACATAAGGGAAGCACGCAGAAAAGCAGGTCATTGATACCTGTAGAGATAATTCTTTGAATCCTTGACAAAGGATTTTCAGAAAGGGCGTTCTGAGCTTTTAGAGCAAATATGCTTACGTGGGGATCTAGATTTGGGCAGGGTTGCGCATTCCGAGCGAGCCGTACCTCGATACGGTCGTATGTTATTGCCTGGATAATATCACAACTACGACGGAAAGCGTAAGCGCTGGGAGAAGTGCCGGCAGAAACCCCAGTAAAGCTTCTTTCAAGTATGTTGGAGGGGGACGCCCCTCATACTATCCGACCTCGTTTCCGACGAGACCGATTGGCTCTCGATATTTTTGAACAGAAACATCATGGTCGAACCTTATCCCTTTCACAGAGGCCCCCTCATCTCTTCCCAAGGTATAGTTGCTAATCATTAGGATTTTCAAAACTACATCTAATAAAATGGCTATAAAATAAACACAACGACGCCCTCATTTCAATACCAACAGGTTAACATTTCTTTTTTCAATACAGCACGGCCTGTTTTTCCCGAATCTTGTAAATTTTCTGTCGGGGCCCCTTTTTATGTCCGACCTCGTCAACGTGTTTCTGTTGTTTAGGGATTGTAATACAAATTTTATTGTGCGTAAAGTTTCTTTTTTATTACCTTTTTTATTTACATGAATTAAATTAACTACGGTTAATCAAATTAAATATTACGCTTTCTGCCATCTGCCTCTAATGAGTATTTGAATATTCTGAAAATATTGCCGGAAGAAAAACTAGACAGTGGTAGCTCAGCGGTACAAGACTGAGACTTGCGATCATAAATCGTGGATACGATTCCTGGGGTACAAACTTATGTAACTCCCACTTTGTGTATTAATTATATGGGATTGCTATTGCTCACAGACAGGTTCCTAAAGTATAGACAACAGCGTCCTCTGTGTGCCGTAATTAAACGCTGTCATCAATAACCCGTCAGCCGAGCGTGGCGTTTATGGTGTATCAACCCGAAGGAGGCTTATGTCTTGCAGAGGACATCTATGGGCTAAAACAAATGACGAATAGTATATCAGGACGTAGATTGTTACTTATAATCTTTAGATATTGGTGGTGACGAGCCTCACGGTGACGAAAGCACTCAGTAAGGTGGGTTGGAGAGACCTGTAAAGGCAACTCGTCGAATCCTCGACCAAGATTTTTCAGGAAGTCAAAGTCGCGTTCAGCAAGGAACATAAACTACCACGAAAAAAGTAATAGCAACCTGTCTTATCGGAATATTTTCGGTAAAGCCTTCATCGGCAGTGGGTGAAAGTAAAACTTTTTACTGTAATTAATTCAAAATCAAAATAATTAAAGTAAGTATTAAATAGGAACTGTTAGAAGACTAATTTATGCAAATGATCTCAAAAGAAACCTTGAAGTTTTAGTTACAAATTGTTCAAACAGATACTTAAAAATATCTTTTTTAAAAGACGAAAAAAGAAAAAGGAAAAGAAGAATTTACGAGTTTAAATCACAGGTAAATAAATCACAGTGGTCGCGAAAGAAAGAAAAACAATTGTATTTAATATTTCTCATTCATTACCAACTGGCCAACTAATTCACTATTTGTGGAGTCAAACAGTCGACTGGGGTCTGCTTCGCTCGACCGCTTGCACGATAAACTTAAACTCGAGTGCTAAGCAGAGCGGGCGCGGAGCAAGGTTCAATAATAAAAATGTAATTAATTCGTTATTTAAATTTTTTTCATTAGTTATTATTAGCCATTATCAATATATAAATGTAATTTAAATACAGAAAATATTTAAAATTTTCTTTTTAAACAACCTTTTATTTTATTTTATTTGTAACGTGTTTCACTTTCATAGGATTCGTAAGAAAAATGACACCTCTTCTGTCATTCTTCTCGTGACGTACACAATTTTAAATTGTAGACAATAATATAAATAAATACATAAAGAACATTGTTTTAACTTTTGACAGAGTTAACGGCGGAGTTCCGTGTTAAATTTTTCCAGCTTCGCTAGTAATAATTCTGAACACGTTCTAACAAGTACGAACAACTCACAGGACGTCCACGAGAAACGAGTTACAGCCACAAATAAACAGAGAAAACTAAAAACGATTAAATTGTTAAAGTCTACGAAAGCGCTGAATAACGCAAATAAGCGCTTTTCAAAAGCTACCGTAACTACGGTCTCCTTTACGGCGGTAAACTTTAGCAAAAGACTGCCCAGGTAAATCTCATGGGTAGCGTTATAAGGCCTCTGTAGCGAACATCTTTAGCTAAGAGAACGTGCTTTAATCTTTTTAAGATTTGATATCACTGAAATATAGACGTGTATTATTATTAAGAAAGTATTCTCATCTAGTAATTTTCCTCATATGTCCAGATTTTTAAGTACTAACACGGTTTGAAAATAATCATCATTACAGCCAGGACGCCCTCTGCTGCACATAGGCATTATCGATAGATTTCGATAAGACAAGTTGAAAGTGGTCTATATCCAGCCTCTTCCGGCGATCTTAGAAGGATCGTCTGTCCACGCTGCTAGTCCGTGGCCTTCAATCTAGAACCTTAAAGCGCCACCAGCCGTCAGTTCTGCGTTCTATATGGTCTGCCATGTTACTTTTAATAAATTCCATAATTATTTTTAACAGTATACGACCATTCCTGTTCTTTTCTTTAACCGATGGACGCCGATGATAAGGCATAGGCGACCTCCAAATACTCGTCGCCAGAATGACTTATCTTATGTTGCCCGCACCCATAGACTTCCCATGAACTTAACTATGGCATCGATTCACCTAGTAGGGGACCTACGCACGCCGCGTCTACCACCTCGAGAATCTTCGACCCCAATCGCCAATTGCACGATCAATGAGCCCCGCCTACTGCCACTTCAGACGATAAATTTTTTGTGACGCAAACGCAAAATTTTAATACAAAACTAAGCTACGAGTTGATAATAAAATTATTATTATAATTATTATCTTAATGATAATGTATTCGATTTAATTATAGGGAAGCCGCATATTTAATGACAATATCTCATTATCTGTAATTAATTATTTAATTTCCAACTATTACCCACTGAAGTGATATTACGCTGTATTTAAGAGCAAATTGTAATAAGGAATGTGTCAGAAAACATTAATTAAAACATATATGGCGGCGTGACGTGTTGTATAATCTTAATTGTTATAAATTAATTATTTTAGGGTAAACACATACATTAGGAGGATCGAAAATATAATTAAGATCTCCCCTACAGTGAGTGTCTACCAGTTGGCAATATTAATGATGCATTAATTAATAAATAACAAATGATTGGACTCTGTCATTATTGGCACAAAAAGGTTCGCTAAATAACTTGAGATAAATAAAAGAATGAAGAGTAATTATATATTTGTGCCTTTGCGGAGCGTGCTTCAGAGGAGCTCGTACACACTGGCTAAGCTATCGTAATTAACTTCTTTTCGTTAGGAACAATTATAGCTACCTCAAGTTTTCGCAAATTGCAATTAATATTTTTTTTATTATGTCGAGGATCTGAAATCCCTTAACTTATTAATTCTTTTCTTCATCTCTAACAGAACTCCATATCAAAAGAGATAAACACAGGCATTCCAGATAGTTTTTCTTCATTTTATATTGAAATTGAATTTAAAAGGCTTATCCCACAAGACATTATTACATTTTAGTGACATCTATCCGTTAAGCTAGAAACTATTAAGAATTCACTTAACTTTATTTGAAAACTTTAGTTTTGAATTACCTAAATCAGCAATACGTACAAACACAAAACGGTGTCATTTAATTTTATTACATAAACATGCATACATAACAACGAAGCGTAAGATCTTGCTTTTTGTAACATTTCATTTTAATTATTACGTAAATATTACACAATCCAGCTTTGTACTTTGCAGTAAAGATAAAATGACAAAGTAATGTATTAAAAATGTGAATTTTGTAAATCCAAATGTCAACATGGTTAATCTAAAAGTTTTTTGCTTTTCGAATTATTTGGTAAAAAATCACCTTTGTATTGTCATTTGTGAACCATTAATAATATAGAAATTAACACGAAGGCGATTGCTAAAATAATATTCTAACGACATTCCTCTTTTACGATTCGAATAAGACTAATCATATAAACTTCGAATAATGTTTTCTGAGATAATGTATTGTGTTAACATACAATATCTCCAATGGTCTAAGACGTTTACAGTTATTAATGACGTCTTTCTTGTAAGATCAAAACAACTGTTATCAAAATACAAATGCAGCAGATATAAGAGTATCGCAAGCAAAAAGGGCAATTATGTACCTCTTCGTTGATAAATTGGCTTTTACCAATAAACTATTGAGAACCGTGATAAAATATAGTTTTAAAAACTTTCAGGATTTTTAAAACTATATTTACTAACTATATAAACTATATAAATATAAGAATTAATTGTTTCACAAATTAATTAAAAAGATACCTAACGAAATTTAACTGTACCTCTAAAAGCAAAATGACAAGAATTGCATCAAGCATAAATGGCCGTTGAATTATTGAATGGTTCATTGTTTCCTAAACGGCCGTAAAATGTTATTGAGTTGGCATATAGTTGTAGTGGTTGTAGTTGTACACGATAGGCGGAGTGTTTTGAATTAGGTATATTAATTTTAACGCTCGCATTCCATCCGAGACGCCGCAAAGTCGCGCAGCCGGCGCGAGGTGCGGTGACTTGTCTACGAGCCTCTGACTTCATCCTACTGCCCACAAGCTCCAGCCAGTACCCGCGCCACTATCTTGCCGCATTCCACGGAGCCGCAGTTGCGGCGCGCCCCGCGCGTGCCTTCGTGCCTTCGCCGACCCACGCGCCTTCTTCGCTTCACTCAGTCGTTTCTACGCGGTTGCAGAGTGCGCGTGCGCGCAACTTTACGCCTCGTTACGAGATCGCAAAACTAGTGAATAGTGAAGTGCTTATGGATACACGTTACACCAAATTATTGTGATTTTCTCATTGCCATCATTGGATTTGTTTATTAATGGTGAGTGAGATAGGACATTGTCACTCTTTGGACATCCCCTACGGAAGCGCGCGCTTTCACGATGCGGCCACTTTCATTTCATACACATAGCTCGAATTCCGCGCGCCTGTGCCGTCCGCTCAGCGGCCGCTGACCCTGTGCCTGCGCGCCCTTCCTTAACACCAAATCTGCTGCTGTGCTTTCTATGACATCTCCAAAACAAACAGTTATTTACTAAACTCTATCAATTACTTTATAACTCTCTTTTATTACCTTCAAACAGGCAATGCGTACATCAGGAATTATATGCAAGATATTTTTTTAACCATATACTGAATAGAAATTGTCGACAAATTTACTTAAGCATAAACTTTAAATAAGCATGTTTTGTTGCATTAAGCAGTGGTCATTTATTCAAATATTATACAGATATTGTATATTTATTGTAGATATTATATTTATTGTATATTTTTATGTTCTTACTAGTAATGGTTTTAAACTTAAGCTTAAAACAAATTATGTCCTGGCCTGATTTTTGTCGTACGATTTTTATCATACCGTTTGACATTGACACATAGATATTACTAAGACTCAACAAATGTAAGACTAATTACGTATTAATTACAAATGCCTGTTCTACAAATGTCAGATACTTTTATAAGACAATCAGTTGCAGTTTGATAAAAGAATGTCTCAAGAGATAGTAGGTGATGTTATGCTACGTGAATAAAAATTAGAATATAGTGATTCATTGATCTATCAACACAGTCTAAGCGACCGGGTTACAGACTTGATATTTTATGCTGTGATTTCCATCATATTCTAAGTATTATGAGGAATATTCCTCACTCAGCTATAAAGTACGAAGTTGAGGCCAATTAAATAATATACATTATTTCTCCCTTTATCGTATAGCGTTTAGAAACTGGCTCAACGGACTATTCGGCTAATGTATTAAGATCGTTAAAATTCTTTCAAATAAAATATAGCGTGTTATAGAGGTAGCTAAATAGGTCTGTACTTTAAAATTAACAGATTTACATCACAGTATTTTTTGACGTAAGAGAACTTGACAACATTCAGTGTAAATTTAGCATTTAGGAATAAATTGGATAATAATGACATCCTGTTATTTAAAATTTGTTTGAATTTTAAAGAGGCATAACCATTCTTTATTTGAAAATTCTTTTTGAGAATATGAGCAAGATATACATGACATAGAATAAATTAAATGAATTACTTTTAAATTAAACGAAATGTATCTGTTTTATGAAACTAGGTGATTTAAATACTCTAATTTAGTATATTAAATAACAAACGATTCATAATTATAAAGTTATTTTTGTTTTAAATAACGATAACATTTTTATCATAATGATCATAAGATGCGTGAAATCACGATGTGTATTTTATCAAAACAGAGTAAAACAGCAGTCCAATACGCGTAAAACGTGCGGTCAGCACGTTTACATTGGTTCAGTGAATGATAAATTAAATGATTCATTGGCTCACGAACAGGCTAGGTACGAGTACGACCGCATTCCTTCGATAGCATACTGTGTAAATGAACACTGACAGACAAGTACTTCTTTATGCTCATGATATTTATAAATATTAAATAATTGAACTAAAAATACCAATACAAATATTTACGCAATATGAAACACGCAATCTGTACTGTATGTGTAAATTTTAAACAAATCTAAAAACGGTTTATTTTAGCGGGTTATGTTTTGACGACTAATTTGGAAAAGTTGTCATATTCTGATTACGTATCGATTGATATCAAGATTGCTCCATAATAACTTCTTTTTATATCTTAAAAAATGTCTTAAAACGATATATCATAGAGCCATATGAAATACATCAAAATTTTTGAAGAAATTATAGTATCGATTTTCCTTTATTTCTTATTCTACATAAGCTATTCACTTCTCGCACATTGTAATGAACAAAAAATTTTGATAAAATATGAAAGACTGGAATTATGGTAACATAAACTTTTTTCATATTCATATTATAATTTTATAAATTGTCTTATAAAAACGTGTAACCGTGACAAAACAATACTGTATTTGTAAGTTATAGTAAAGAAATATTATAATTAAATAGTTAATGTCTTCGTTTAAAATCCTCGAAAGTTGTAGAAATTAAATATTCTTTATAAATTAATTCGACTTTAATTAACTTGTGTCATTTAAAATAAACACCGCCTCCAGGTTAATCCTAAATAACCTCTTAACTGAATAAGTAGCAAATTCACTTACATAAGGTATTACATTTCTATCTACGCTGATTATCCACTATTTTGAATCATAATTTTTTTTACATTAGGAATTTACGAGAAATAAAAAAATTATGTTATTTATTTTTGTTGTTAAAAATTGTCGTAATAACGACACACAATTTATATTAATTATAGAAATATCTTTGAAATCACAAAACGGACTTGATATTTTATAATTTCTTTATTTTTTATATCTTACTCATTTAAACATTGCAAAAGTACGTTTTTTTGAATATAAATGAGGCACCAATTTATTGTACGAAATGTTTTAATTACCTTGTCTTTTGGACTTAATCTATCTTATAATAATTTTTGATTTCCCTGTAATAGAGTAAAATATAAAAAACTAGGGCGATTTTAATATACCCTATTTGCTTGGTGATTTCATAGGTATTGCTATCATTAAAAATGTTAAATAATTATTTTAACAATTTTTTTTTCTATTTTTTCTAACACGACCAGACAGTTTGTTTATGAAAATAAACGACATTTATTTTAAATGCATGTATTTTCAAAACTAATAAAACTTATTCCAAAATTAACATTTCAAAAATGTGTTTGTTAAATAATTACTAACCTACAATAGGTAGAGATATTACAAACTATTTTTAAAATATTTCGTTTTAGACTCTGTGAACAATATCATAATCTATAAACTAATTTAGTAGTATGAATAGCAAACACCGTCCTTTTCTTGTTTAATAAAAACAATGATGCAAGAATTGATTAAAACTTAAAGAATGTTGAGAGTTCACATATAATGTTTATACCCTAAACAAAAATACACGTGACTAACTATAACACCGTTTGGATTGCTAATATGGAATTTTCTGCACATTGGCATCTTTAATAAATAAGATATTGGTTGATATTTGGCAAAGTTTCATTAATAAACGATACTTTTATTTAGTATATATATGATGATTTGGCACAAGTGTAAAAGTTCTAAAGCTTTTACACCCTTTTCCAATCATTCGGTATAAAGCGATCGCTACGAAATATGTTACATGAATTAATTTTTGATTAAGTTGACATGTGACAGAATGTTACCAACTCTGCAGATATAGTACACAATATAGTACATTCATTTTAATATAAATTCCAATTTTTAAAACTCTCTTTACTATAATACGAATTCGATGCTCTTTACTATAAGACGAATTTATTTTCATCGATTTTTGCATGTGTACCATAAATTAACTAAAAGAAAATGAGCCATGCAATCAACGCTTTAAATCTTTTGTACCTATAACCTTATAATAACTCCAATACTAAATTATTTTTTTAAATACATCTTTAGTTGTATTCAATCACATTATAATCTTTTAAATATATTTGCTTACACAACGTAAATTTCGATATATTTAACTTTAACATTGGTAATGTAAAAATCTCGCCTCAATTGGATACTTGTAAATATATAGGTTTTACCAATTCTATTGGAATCAGTAAGTTTCGCATTGTCATCTAATGATTTAACTACTTTAAACTTGTAGCAGTTGCAGTAGCAGCGGTTACTACACCAAAAATTCGGACGTACTAAAATGATATTTTTTTATGCCATAGTCGTGTCTAAGGCAAATCTAAGTGTAAAATACCTGGAGCTGATTTTAAAATAACGTTAATTGCTGTCTTTCTATTTTTGAAATTTTTATCGTTATGCCAACTTTAGCAAGGTGTTAAAAAGACCGGTTATACAAGGTTTACCGGCAATTTATAAAAAAAAATCGTATTTACATGAATGTCCGCGGCCGAAGCCCATAAACGACATTCCTTAAAATTTCATTATACTCATAACAATGCACAAGTGTCAAAAGTGGTGGCAAGACGTCGAAAAGTAGAGGCAACGACGGTCGTCGGTATGCGAGGACGCAAGATGCGGCTGGAGTAAGGGGAGGGGCGCTCGGCATCTGAAGGTCGTCCGCATTCCACGCGTCGCCGTCCGCGGCTACCGCGCTTACGTAGCGCCCTCCCCTCCCTCACACCCTCTCGCCTGTCTGCCCCTACCCCGCCGCATCTGACCGCCATCACAAACTATCGCGCATTTACTAAAACAAAAAACGTGTTCTTATGGCTATCAAGAGCTGAAGAGCCGCGAAGGTACCGGATGCGATGAAATTTATTCGCATTTATTTTTTTTCTCGAAGCCTGTGATGCTACATTCCAAGAAACATTTTTATATAGAGAACGTATTGAAATAATGATAAGTTCTGCGTTATTTTTAAAATGTAGATGTGATAAAAAAATACCTAGAATTTCACCAATTACAACTGACTGCGCAGTAATTCATTTACTTAAATCATTTAATGTTTTGTTATTTTTCATTTTAAGCATAATTGTATTTTGATACACAATAAGAAATTGTATACAATATCAAATAAAATATATTAAATCTATTTACGTTTAATTGCATGAAATATTTTATATTATACGGTATTTGAAGTC
>DWIC01000658.1:0-10867 GCA_018248135.1 Battus belus
AAGTTTCTGAAATTTTCTGCAAAAATTCCGTCACTGGCGATGTTTTTGAAAAAATAATTCCGCAGTCAAAGGGTTCACATATTAGTCCTGTTATATATTTTCACAAATTGGCGGCCATTTTAAACTGGAACGATTTGGAAGAACAATTTTATAAGAAATTGTGTAAGACACAACTATCAGTCTAAAAAATGTGCGTCGCCCGAACAGGGACTTGAACCCTGGACCCTTGGATTAAAAGTCCAATGCTCTACCGACTGAGCTATCCGGGCCTTGTTAAAAAAACTGCAAAATTTATTTGAGTATCTTTGTATTATTATAATGTTTTAAAAATATCTCAAAACATTATGGATTTTCTTTTCACACAATGTACCAAAATAACTGACACGGAATTATAGTTTGTATATATTCCTGATAATTATTTAATTAATATATTTTAGGTTATATATTACAAACTACTATAAACCATAGTTTCATGTCATAGACATCCACTGCAAGGTAAAAGTCTCTTCAAAAGTTATCTATGGGGGGACACAGCATAACCGCCATGATTGGCGAGTTGGCGATCGGAATGTGGTATAATGATATGCTGAGAATTCTGCCGCTAACCCTCTAGAAATTCGGTTCTGGGGATGTGGCAATCCTATATAATTAATTTAAAATAATGAAGTATGTATGACTGTATACCTGGAATCGTTCCCGCGACCTGCGATCACAAGTCGTAGTACTGTACCACTGGGCTAACACATCCCAAAAGTAAAGCTGCGGACCGGAAAGTAATGTCGCTTTCTTAAGTTAAATTCACATGACTGGATTTTTAATAAGTTTTAATTTGTAATGAATAATATATTCACTTTCGTTATCAGCAACCTTTTGTCATTTAGTATACATTTAGTAAAAGCTTTCGCTTTTTAAATAAATGCGCAGAAACGACATTACATTCCGGTCCCGCTAATAAAATAAAGGTATACTTATATTGCTTTATATCAGTGCATGGCTGGTAACAACTCTCTTTGCGTGACGAATATTTATGCTGCTATTCGACGAGTGACAGCCCAAGCCGAGGTCATCTCATGGAGGCCCTCGGACGTAGTCACTCCATGGAGCGCTCACCAAAGCGATCTAAGAGCTCGACGGCCTCCAAATCCGGTAAAATAGTAGTATGTAGCGGCCTGTGCCGAGGCTCCTACGGGAGTCCTCGAGTTAAGCTACTTTAAAAGAGGTTATACGCTGGGCGCTCTCTGCGCCATGCAGACTCGGAAAAAAAAAATGTAGTGTATCTGGGTTCCGGCGACGTGTTTCCTTACTGCTGGTAGGTTCAAATACATGTAGTAAGTTTGATTTCCAGTAATAAGTTTTCTAACGTAAGCCAGGTTTATTAACGGTAATTTTTTTTCTGCCGAAAGAGTTTTGTTTTGTGTTAAGGTTTTTGATTCTTGTGGCAATTTTAATTATATGCTGTAAGTTTGTTTTCTTGCGACCTTTCGTTACTGGTACTTTTTATTTAAAGTAAATCTGGCGTAAATTTTTTGGCGAAAGTTTTTGTTACTTTTAGCAGGCTTATTTATTATATAGGTTGGTATAGATAATATCGTAGAAAATAAGTAAATAAATTTTTATTTTTATTATAACTTTTTATGAATTTTACTTAATAGTAACTATACATTTTAATACATACTGTAATTAATTATTACTACTTAATGTACACAGTGGACACTTATGTATACCAATATATTCGATTTGTTTTCTTCGAAATTTTAATATTTCACGTAACAGGCTTTTTTCACAAAGAGAGCATTGGTTTGTAATTCATCAAGCAGAACCAGAAAGATACATATCATAAATTATTTAAGCTGTTCCTTTTGCCGACTTTCTCAAGATGAGCTTTTTTCGGTTTATGAGCTTTTGACAACGTTCTAGAATAAAACATCCACTGCTGGACTTAGTCTCCCATAGATTTTCAATAGTTAGCGACTTGCGTTCAGCGTTTTCTGAACACTAGCAATACTGGCTGATATAAATGATATTAAAAATACATGTATTTATTTTTAATCCGGGAATAACTAGGTAGCGTGGCCGAGCGGTCTAAGGCGCTGGTTTAAGGCACCAGTCTCTTCGGAGGCGTGGGTTCGAATCCCACCGCTGCCAGTTTCCATTTATAGAAAATGCATTTTAATGCTAATTCGTTAAGACCTATTCTACTTATTTTTAAAGTCTAATTGGAAGTTCGTTATGCCTTGATATTTCCATGAAAATCAAAATTCATAAAGGTTTTGTATGCTTTTTCTAAGACCGCATTTAACAAAAAAAAGTAAACATAATTGTAAGCATATGTTGCACTCTAGAACCCAGAAAATTATTATTTATAATGACATATAAAGTTTACACTTTACTGGTTTCCGGTAAAAATACACAGATTAAAAAATATAGCTCTACTGCTGACAGATCAAGCTAAATGCGGCTCATTGAATGGTTTCGATTATTTGCCAAATTATTTAGGATATAGGAAATAACACACTTATGTAAATAATTAACTAAACATTTGTTAGTGCTGTTACCAAAATATTCATCGATATGTAAATAAATGTAGAGAATTAGAATAAATGTGTTTAATTATTAAAATTTTAATTCATGACATCTGTAGCCACACATTTTATACGGTTTGCATTAAAAACTTTTTCGATAAATTGAAATCCAAATGAATACGTCACGTCGAACGTAGAAGTGAAATATAGAAAAATATATATCGACACGCATCTCCCGGCAGCAGCCTATAATACTTCGGAAAATGTTAATGCTGTTAATCTAGGGGCTTTTACAAGTTCGCCGGGATTGAGTTCACGGGAGAGAAGGGTCCGTGTATTTTTTTAAATTAAAATAGGCCATCGTAATACAGATGGCACAAAGTCGACCGCATGAAGGTAGCAGTCCTAGAGAAGTTTATGTGGAGTGTAATGCATGTGAGTGTACGGCTTGGGAGGGCACCGACGACCACTTGACAATCAATGGAAGGGAACTGATCTTACAGATCACCCTCGCTGTTCGCCTACACGTGCTATATATATATAAAACAGCGATATCACAGACGATTCGCTTAATACATATTTTGTAGATGTATTATATGTTTTCTCTACATATAACTTTGGTTAAAACGTTTTCAATATTTCTTTTTTATTTATTTTTTTTTTAATTTTGTCAACTCGACTTTCAAAAGGCTTCGCCGCCGTTGTTATTGTAACATCTTTTCTTTCTTGCGTCGTAAGAGAGTGATTTTTTTTTAAATTATGTCGCGAACTGTTTTCCATATAACATAGCATATAGTTATTTTGTGTATGCGTTCGACAGTTAATATTTTTAATAAAAATGTGATTTCAACGAAATTGTACACAGGCCCGGATAGCTCAGTCGGTAGAGCATTGGACTTTTAATCCAAGGGTCCAGGGTTCAAGTCCCTGTTCGGGCGGGAGATACTTTTTGGTAATATTAAATAATTAAAGACATATATTTATGTACCACTAGGTTTGCCCGCGGCTTTGCTCGCGTTACAATGTATTATTATTGATTAGCTTAGAGGTTAGGATTCACTCTACTCGCAAAGGCTCCAGAGTTGAACTTATCATGAAAAATAGACCCAGGCCGGCCGTACCAAATCTTAGCGACTCTCACCAAAAACGAGCTGATAAACCGTTTAATTCGAGTTCCTTTTGAGTGTCAACAACGTATGGATGAAACTTTTGCCCGCGTCCAGTAATCCAATAAAGGAATGGAGATGGCTCAATCAGTTCGAAAAGAGCCTTCGAGCACTCTCCAAAGTGTATTCTTTAAAAAACCAATAAGCTGGCAACTCGACGACGATGCTCAAGGATGTGTGGTCTGCTATCTGAGAGGTTTTCGTTGTTAATTAACTTACGGGCTCTTCGATCAAGTGATTCTTTTTAGATATGTATGTACAGGGTGATTGGGATAAGTTGTAAAAGTTTAGAGGTGAATTTATTGTTCATTAGCCGTATTTGTAAATAAATGGAATAATGGCGTAATGACTATATAAAAAGGCGTTTTAAAAATTCGTATCACTGCGTATTAAAATTAATTATTGTTTATTATCTGTCCCTGCTGACTTTGTACTGAGAGATATTATTGATCTGATGTATTCCGATAGAAAAAATTAATTAATGTTAATATATTTCAGAGTATTACTTTATACAGAGTGATTGGAAATACGTGTGAAAGCTTTAAAGCTTTTTTTGCTGACAACTATACAAGCCTTTATAGCTTTAAAATCTGTAATTAATTACTTGTATAAGCTTCGGTGTACTAGTGTACAGACTAGAGAGCTATCCATCTCCGGCAACATCAAGGGTGTGCTGGAATTTCTCGAGGAGTTGAGTTGGCTTGAGTAAAGCTAACGAAAATCAAATGCGTTGTGCCACCTGGTACCAGAAACTAGTTCTAAGAAACTAAACAGCCTTGTATTAGAGATTACCATCAATTTAACTGAAATATCCTGATTAGTCAGTACATGACTAATCAGGATATTTCAGTTAAATTTAAATAAAATCTAAAAAAGTAAAAAATAATATCTAAGTAATAATAAAACTTAAAGAAACCTCGGTTGATGGATTTGTACTTGGTGTATATATGTAAAGTACCAATTATTATATACCTATTAAACAAACATTTGCGTCGCTCAAACAAATCCTTTTTCGAAGGAGAAGCTTTGAAAAGGCGAACACTGCAGCGTCGTCCGCCATCGCTCGTCTCCCAGCGAATTAACGGGCGCTCAATCCCCAAGTCAATTCTCTCCTGCCAACAGTAGGCTTCTCAGGTCACTTACGTATGTAATAGACAGGCTTTCAATCTGAAATGGGTTGTTGATTTGTTGATAATTGAATAGTTTATCTCAATAACTGAAAATACCAATGTTGTGCCTGGATTACTTTTATTTATATTGATGTTGTTTTATAACCGCAAATTTATATTTATTAGTGAAGCACTATATATATTTAAATTGACTTAAATTATATATTACGAATAATATATAATTACATAATAATATATTGGATAAACTCTAGGGTTTTAAGTTCTAATGGAATTAATTCATCACATTGCGACAAGAAAAATAAAAGCAACGTGGGAGTATGTTTGGAGCTAATAATCTACTCCAAGTAGAGTAGTTACATAATGAAACCTTTTAACTTACTGCAAACTTAACTTTGGCATAAAAATTATGGTGGACAGCAGAATACATGACTAAGCGTAATATAATCTAAAATTATGACGTGTGTTTAGACCTGTGTTTACCCCAACCTCTTTTGTGCTGTGCCCTTTGTTTAAATTCTTATGTCTCCTTATGTAACATACTTAATTTTTGTATCAAATAATAAGGGTTAAACACTCGAGTTCATTTTTCAATTACCCTCCTTGAAATTTGATAAAAATTGTCCCTCTCTGGAGCGTGGACCCTGCGTTGGGTTTAAAAGATTCGCTGATTTTCTTTTATCATGGACAAATGGCTTTCTCAGGAACTTTTTCATCATCATCATTATGATTTGTTTCAGCGAATGGGAAAGCTTTCACGCTTTTAAGGTAGCCGACGTTCGAGCTTTTTTGGACTACAGGTAACAGTAGCCGTAAGGTATTTATAGATTCCCCATCTAGAGTGCGTTCAGGTAGTAAACCTCGATAGTTCCCTCAGGAGCCTTGGCTAGGACCGCGACGAATTATTTTCATAGCGGGACTATTTAATTAATGTATACGGAATATGTTCATTGTTACATACGGTATGTTCAAAAAGTATAGCAAAGTTTTGCGATACTTTTTGAGCCACCGTTTTCCCCAGATCTGACCCCCTCTGACTTTTTCTTATTCCCGAAGCTGAAGAGGCCCATGAAAGGACGACGCTACGCCTCGTTTGCCGACATCGAAGGAGGAGCTGAACAGTACACAAAAAAAATATTTTTTGAAATGCTTCGAAGATTGGAAAAAACGTTGGCACAAGTGTATAATATCCCAGGAGGATTACTTTGAAGGGGACAAAATAGATATTCACGAATAAATAACTTATTTTTGTAAATACACAAAAATCGTGATACTTTTTATACACACCATATATTACTAGTTTCAGTTAATTCCTTTTAAATACCAACTAATTTGCTCCTGTTCTTTAAAGGTGAAATATCAGTTAATTATACCACAAAGCGGCGTACGCTGTGCAAATCGTTAGCAATCTTTGAACAAACTACTAGAATGTTCTCTGCGAACAATCCACTTGTTTCCGGGGCCGCAGTGACACGCCGGTTGAGCACGACGCCTGCAGAATAGATTTACTTTCATGATTTACTGCTTTTGAGTTCGAACTTTGTTTTTACAGAACGTAGAAACATGGGTTTTGTATAAAAACTTTGTGTAGTTGCATTGTTTATAATAATTAAAAAATATCTTTTGTCTATTTCAGAACAACTTCGAGAACAGTTACCTAATTAATTGGGTGGACCGAAAAGTAATGTCGTTTTCTTAAGTTAAATTCACACTACAACATTTTTAATAAGCTTTTATTTATAATCAACAATATATTCACCTTAGCTATCAACAACCTTTTGTTATAATTATTTAAAAAAAATTCATGCCAGAGCTGTAAAAAACAATCGGTTTTTCTGTAAAATAAATGTACAGAAACGACATGACTTTCCAGTCTACCTAATACATAGACTGCAGCAACTAAATGCCGACGAGAATATATTAGGTTTTCTTAAGGTCTAAAGATGCTGAATGCAGACCGCTTCCGACTGATCCTATGATATATTGTAAGGGAAGCCCTATATCTTAGACGTCCTATAGCTGAAATAATGGTGATGACACGGTCTGTACACGATTGCGAACACCTCTGATCACTGGTGTATAAATATTTAAAATTTTAAGCATTTTATAGCGCAAGAAGGATATTTTTCGGAGAAATTATTATTGGTCAGGATGTACAGTTAATCGTTATATATTACTAATTCGAATTATTCATATTATCCTTTACTCTAACTCTAGACACAGTGTTTTCACTTATATAGACTATGACCACTAATTCTTGCAAAACATGTACCGCCACATAAAATCTAATAATAATAATCTAACTATATATATACTCGCATATTGATCTTTCAATGCACAGCCCAAACAACAAGACGGATCGGTGACGATGTTATAACGTAGGCATCCGCTAACAAAGGATTTTGATTAATTCTACTCCTAACAGGAAAAAATAGGGGATGAAACTTTGTCAATTTTAAACCGATCGGGTTGAGACTTTACATGCATAAAGCTACTATGACGTAGGCATCCGCTAAGAAAGAAATTTTGATAAATTCCACCCCTAAGAAAATGAAATAGAAGATGAAAAACTATACTTAATTAATAATAATACTTCTTGACGCGAACAAAGCCGCGGGCAAAAGCTAGTCATATATTTAACTAAAAATAGTGTTTTTCGCCTATGTGTTTCTAACACGGTCATGCTATGGTACGTTGCAGAGAACAGACTTTTTAGTGGGCATAGTATAGTGCATTTAGATGCCTGATACGTTCCTATTACGGCCATAGTATGGTATGTTGCAGTGGACCAACTCTTATATTTAGTATAGTAGAGATAATAAGTGTCCAAAACGTTTTTATTACGGTCACGGTACGGTAGGCAGCAGTCAGCAGACACTTTTAGTGTTTCGATCATGCTATGCTACAAAACTACTTACGCTACCTTATGCTACCCTACTTAAATGTAACATAAATTTTAGTTATATGAAATCCTGAGTTTCTTCAGGCGTTAGGATGTCGTGATTATCTGAAGATATAGGAAATTCATTGGTCAAAAGAGACGTTAATATCTTCCTTTAAAAGATATGAAAAAGTTAAACAAGTAATATTTGATGTTTGCTCTTTAAAGAAATATTAATATAAAACACGACTTCAATTAACGAGCCCGTATAAAAAGGAATTTGTTTGTAAATACGTAAAGAGAATTGCGAAGAGAACGTAATGTAATAACGGATATCATACAAAACCAAAGGTAGAACAAACTCGTACTTATTAAAACAAAGGAAGGTAAATAGAGAAAAGTTTTTGTTTGTTTGTTTACATTTAAAGACAAAGAAAATAGCATATGGCATACATTACACAATCTATATATGAAATACGTGCGAAATCCAAAGTCTTGGTACAAAATAGATGGGCTCTACATTTATGATCAAATAACTCATAAGCATAAGACCAGATCCTCAGTTGAAAAACTCACAAAGATTTGAAAAGAAAGAAGAATAACCAGAAACAACGGTCTGACCCATGAGAATCCTGCTGAGGATTCTATATCGTCGGAGAGTGCTCAGAACCCAACGTTTCGAATAAAAGAAAGTTTATCGTCAACTCTTCAAATACGAATCCCAAAGTTCTATGGAGATGTCACCCGTAATGAAGTAAGGCAAGGGGGAAGTGCGAGGCAGGCGAGCTGGTGGGCGTTTTCCAACAAGACACAGATATAATCAAAACCGTCACAGAGAAGTCTGTAAATGAATGCTCCACATTCGTCAAGCACCGAGCTGCGTGGTGGCGTATGGAGGGATCGGCGCGGGCATGATCATGACCTCTCAGGAAAGAGTGTACGGAAAAGACAAAGAAGAACTCTTAAACAAATTAATCTATTCTAGCCTTTATTTGTCTCTGATGGAACAAATATCCCGTAACTAGAAAAAGAAAGAACGGTCACAAACTCCACGTTGCGCACACGCCTGTATAAGGCATAAGTCGTGAGTTAAGTAAAACCGATTGGAAGGCTGCTCAAAGGATTTCACTACCACTTTCGTTCGACCATGGGACCTTATTACAAACTCTACCGCACTGATCATATAGACTTATAGACCATGGATGCACAGACTGCGGCCCGCGGGCCGAATGCGGCTCCCTTGTCGAATACTGGTGGCCCGCCGACAGCAAAAATAATACTCAGGTACATTCAAAAAACATTGAATTCCATTCCAGAATAAAACCAAAAAAAAATTGTTCGTAAAGTAATATGAATCTCGCGCGCGCACAATAGTCTTAATAACTTCGTGCAACCATGATATAGACCCAAGGTTCATGGATATAACGGTTTTCTCATTGTGAGATACGTATTTAAAGTAGCTTCTACTTGTGGACTGAATCTGCGAATCTCCCAAATACCTCAAGACTATTGATACTTGTAAATCGTAATATAAAAATATTTTTGTTTTCATACTTGCGTACTAAAACAATATGCCTTTGTGCCCGAATTTAGCGTGAAAATGAGGAAAATGCAACCTGGTTCCGTACAATGAAAGTTGCTGGGGGTTCGGAGGACACAATGGAGCGACGAGGCGTATTACCTCGCAGCGCCTTGCGCGCCGCGACAGTTTTCAATGGACGGTCATTGTGGCGTACATGTTATATACACAATGACCTGGTCCAAATCATAGAAGTAAAAGGTGAAAATGAGGTAAGTTTCGTAGTTTTTGGCTGTTGTCATACGTCGTAAATAACTTGCTCTTTACGACTTGTGTTTTTTTTTAACCTATCTAAGATAAATTTTTTCGTGGCTTCTTGTGTTTTTTTTAACCTACCTGAGATAATTTTTTTTCTGGCCCTTATCGTTGATTTCTTATTATTAATTATTAGTACATCACTAATTATCGGTTCTTACTTATGTTTTTATATTTTATCATGTTATTTATATCTAAATTAATTTACTAATTTTAACTAGAACGTTGTTTATAATTTGCGAGCGTGCAGTCTATTACCCAAATAGACGTCATTGAGGCATCCTATTGTTGTCTATGGTTCTATACGTTTATTTTGACTCCTATCTTTATTCTCTAACTTATTCACTTGTGTGCCGTGCATAACAAATATTCGGAGGACCGGAAAGTAATGTCGCTATCTTATGATAAATTCATACGACTTCATTTTAACGAGTATTTATAATCAACAATATATTCACCTTCGTTATCAAAACCTTTTACCATCTAATATAAAATTTGTTAAGCCAGTGATGTAAAAATCTATCGATTTTTCTGTAAAATAAATTCGCAAGAACGACATTATTTTCCGGTCCAACTAATAGATTGCATTTTGCACTTTGTTAAAACAAATCTTATACTTAATTCACATTAACAATTACACATAAACTGTTATTAACAATTTGTATTAATTAAATCTATTACTTTTTTTTCTACAAAACCTTACTGACTTATTTAATCATAGCATTATTATTTTATTGCTTATCGGGCACCGGTTTAGCCAGCCCTGAGCACCGCCGGAATGTACCGTAAATACTTGCCCGGCCTGAGCCTAATTGTAGCTTGTTTTATGTTTGAGGACGAGAAGAGGCGGCCTAAGCGCCTTCTCTTAGGTAGTTTCGGGTATCGCGCTTAGCACTTACGTCTTTCTCTGTACCCGTGTCTAACAAACATTAGAACTATTTCTATGGTATATATATGTAGCTTTTAATAAATTATCAAACTTATTTTATTAGTTCTTGTGCTTCATAGTCACTCATACACACAAACGCACATTTAAATAAGTAATATTTTAGATTTTGACTTCTGTAACATAGTTTTAAACCTAATACAGAAATCAGTGAACTACACAAATTTTGTTTTAAAAACTGTAAGGGGTGCGGTGTGTCGTTAAGGGTGTATATAAAGCCTTGTTATTGCATTTGATTATCAATATGACTTAGTTTTGCGCACCACGTGAAACACCTAAGTTTAAGTGTTTCAAAGAAGGCTTTTTTTTTAGGAATGGCTCTGCCCGCTACCAGCTCGAAGCCCTAGATGCTATCGATAGACGCGCCAGAAGACTTGTTGGTGACGAAACG
>DWIC01000659.1:0-10862 GCA_018248135.1 Battus belus
GATGGAAACAGATTATCGAACAAAACGGCGCATATTTGAACTAAATCCGATCACTGTAACACTTTTTATAAAGCATTTTATTTGACAACCTATTATTATGACAAAATATTAATAAACATAATCATTATGAAAATTGTCATAAACTTTTTTTGGTAAATATGAAATAAACTTTTCTTTTACGCAATTGGGTATACTGATTAAAATCATGCTTAAACGTTTGTCTTATGGAACTACGAAATGTCACTGAGGTAACATTTTATTATTTATAGACAAAACCATTAACACTAATGCTAAACATGAACAGGGGATAATTATAGTATAAACATAGTCCAACCAATTTAAATATTTTCTTTAAAAACCATATTTCAGTGACATCTGCCTAGCAAAGCGATTTAAATGATAAAATGTGCAAAAAAACAAATGAGCTATGTACAGAGATAATTCGCGTGTTTGTAACTTGTAATTGATTAGAAAAAGTACATTCTTCTCAAAATAGGTTTATAATGGCATGAGAGTAAAAATCTGCAGATCGCTTCGAATAACAGGAAAGAGAAATGGGTTACCCCGTTACGTGAATAGGGGAGTGCCGATTTTCATTTATCACGCCATCTTTAACAATATATCATTTAAGAGCAGTCTATAAAGCTTTTTCGGTTAACACGAATAACATCTTCGAACAAAGATACCTTTCTGAAAATACCTTCGGAGGCGATGAACTTAATTACTCATATTATTGTTGAACACGGATCAAAATTTTCATTTATTTATTTTTTATTTCAGTGTTAAAATGTTTTGAAACAAACTTTCTATTTTAAATTAAAAAGTCTACAAATCGTTATAAGTTTATAAAGAAGATTCGGGATATATTAATCGAATGATCGTCTTAACTTTCCTTTAATTGCGAATAATGTGATATGTAAGTGGAAACAGACTGAATATTACGTTATCTTTGCTTTCTTTTGTTTTATTTTCAAGCACTCTCTTATAATAGGTAACATGGAGTTGTATACTGAAAAGATGACGATGCATTTTGTCAAAGACTATTTCATCAATAAACTAGTAATCAGTCGCCTAGTTTCAATCTCTCTTTCTTACTTGTACATATGTATGTGCTTATTATGTACTCTTACTAATGTGTGTTTATTCTTATTGACAATATTTTATTAGAGAAAACTGCAGCCAAAATAATTTGTAGTTTTAGTTTACGAAAAAGATTTGTATACAGTCGACCATTTGCTTCACAGGTTACCTTAAAAATATTTTTTAGACACATCGGCATTCTAACGGTTTTTCAGTGCATATTTAATAACATGTTATTTGGGTGCCATAACTTATAATCTTAATAAAAATAGTGACAGAAATTTGATAAATACAAGAAATAAAAATAAGCTCTTAGAGTCTAAATTTCGTCTTTAAAAAGTTAACCAATCATTCATTGGTGTAAGCATAAATAATAACGTTCCAAAACATATCTTTGACCTTCGCATTTAAATACTGAATTCAAAGTACATTATTAAATAAGTCTTACTATTACATTCAAGACTTTTTTAGTTAATCGACAAATGGGGAACTTGGTTAGTTGACTCATTCACATGGTTGATAAAATGTACTCACGATTATTAAATTACATACAAAAGAAGTTTCCGGGCGGGTCTTCCCAGTAGATCAGTATCTCGAGTCGGTATTAGCTTACTACTTATAATGTTATTTTAACATCGACATTTTGACAGTCATTTTTGCAATGGACGATTTAAAAGGACATATAAACTCCTTCTTAAATACAATGTTCACAGCAACAAGTAAGTTGTGAAAGTAGGTCCAGGCAAATTGGAAAAATATTGCTAAATAAAGGTTTTATGTATTCAATGCTGTCGAGTAATAAATAATTTTAGAAATATTAATATTTAAAAGTAAAAGTATGTTTGATTTAAATTTCCTTTTGATTCATTATATAACTATTATAAAACTGTCTTGTGTCATATATGAATGGAGCGGCAACAGGAATATTTTCGAGCAATATTTTGTTAAGACTTCAAGCGATACGTGAAATATGATATATCCATTTATTTCCTACGTTTAGTTTTATGAATAGGTCATCTTCATAAGCCAATGTATATTGCTAGTAAAAAATAATCTATAAAATCTTATTCCTTATTAAAGAATCAGAATTTTTGAATCAGGAACAAACCTAATAGTGTACGAAGAAATGAAAGGTAGAAAAACAAACATTTTTTCACTTTCTAGTATACATTATTTTCTTGTGAATTATCGCTAGCATTCAATAAACTTATTATAATATTATGTATAACTTAAAAAAATATTTATTTTTTTAAATTTTATAATTTAAAAAACGCACACGTCTGTAATCAAACGTGCTACCTTCGGCCGCAAGGTATAGAATTTAATCTAAGAAATCACGTAAGGTTATCGAAATACATCGAAAGTTATTTATAACTAATAACATGGATTCTTCAAATAACATTTTTGACTATTTTATATTACGTAAATATAACAATGTATAAATGTATTTTATTATTTTCGCCGTAGCACGTTTACTTATGCCCGGATAAATTTTCAATAAGAAAAACAAAAAGCTTCTAACGTTTTCCTACTACCTTAACAAGATCATCTGTCCTTCTTGTGGGTGGGCATGTTGGTCGCGTTTGCTGGTCTCCACTTCAGAACTTTGAAGCCGCCGCTTTGTTCTGCACTCTGTGGTCTGCCTCTCTGCCCCTTATATGTGTGGTGGTAAAGGAACTATATAAGAAAGATAATTCCGTAAGAGTAGATGCTGTATTTTCGTCAAGGTTCAAAAAAGCTTTTATTGCTAACATCTAAGCACATTAATTAAAAATAAAATACCTAAAAACCGCAGGATTCTCCGAGCATCAAACGAAAAGTGTACGCTTCAGAGGTTTTATTTAACAGAACATAAAAAACTAATACTCATTATAATTTAATAAAAAAAGAAATGATTATTAAAGCCAACGACACCGTTATAATAATATTTTCAAGCTTATAATTTTTAGAGTCCCTTGTTAAAGGAAAAAAAATGAATAACACCGCCATTTGCCTCATTATCAAGTGACGTCAAAGGCCTCTAATGACCTACTCAACTCTTTACATTTTTACCATTAACAAGCTCACGGCGGCTTCCTCTTTTTTATAATGCGCTGGCTTTATTTTAAAACCGACTCTTTCTCAAAGATTATGATTTAGATACTAAAATAATTCGTTTCTCGAATATTTTATTTAATGTCTGCTCTTACAACAGACTTCGTAATTTCAACCGTATGACATCCACTGCTAAACATAAGCCTCTCTACATTTTTATTAAGACCGTTTCAAAACGACCTGCACCTCTGAAGCTGGAAGATCATCTTGTTTTTCTACATATGGATGCAAATTCTCACTTTTCTTGGGATTGGGATTGTCGATTGGGTTTTTCTACTAAAAATATCTTCAAGAATTGCTGCCTGGGGGGCTGTGGGGGCATTTCTATGCGCCAAAACGATCACAAATAATAAACAATGAACTCGGAAATTAACCTACTAAGTTGTATACAGAGAGCTTTATGGTACACAATATTTATAATTTGATAACTTGCCTACACGCTTTTATTCATGATCTTCTTTTAAAGCAGTAGATGTCTACTGGAAGGCATGGGCCTCTCACAAAGTTTCTTAATTTTTTTTATTTTTCTCCCCTTTTATTTATTACTTAACTTAGCCATAATGAAAGTAAAAATAATATATTTGCTACACTGTTTGATCCCTTCTTGAGTTAAATGTTACAACATACGGTATGTACAAAAAGTATAGTGAAGTTTTTTTACAGTTATCTTCGATTCGCAGGGGCGTGGTGCATCATGAGTTCTTGCCCCAGGATAGAACGGCGAATAAGGAATATTACCTGCAAGTTATGCACAATTTGCGCCAAGCAATCCTCCAGAAATTTTGAAAAACCAACCACCGCCACGATTGACAGCTTCGAAGGAGGAGCTGAACAAGATACAAAAAAAAATTTTTTTGAAGTGCTTCGAAGATTGGAAAAAACGTTGGCACAAGTGTATAATATCCCAGGGGGATACTTTGAAGGGGACAAAATAGATATACACGAATAAATAAATTATTTTTGGAAATACACAAAATTCGCGATACTTTTTGTACAGACCGTATATTTACAATAAGACACAAAGTAACACGAGCGCCATTCGCCGACATATTGCATTTCGGGAAGTAAAGCATGAGGTGTAATGTGTGAATCACACCAGTGAATTCCATGTTAACGCTGCTCCGTTGAACTTGCCATTACACAGTCCGCCGCGCGACTTAATTGGGAGTACAGTTCCGTTGGACGCCAGTAATAACCGACGCCTCCAATTATTACTTAATTATTCTTCGTCTGTTACAATGAATGAACTTTTAGTTGATAATTTGTAGATCCTTTTGGAACTGACTGTGTGACTGTTTTATATATACATATACACATATATTGCTTATTATCTGCAGAAATTGTATATGCTATATTTTAATAACTAACTTGAGCAATAATTTATACCTTAATCTACTGGTATGCCATGTAATATAAATTTCTTTCGTATATATTAATGAGGTGTGTACCGAAACTTGATTTTTTTGTTTGTTAAAATTTTTTAGGGCCCTGAGGTTCTGGAATGAAGACCACGAACCGGCAAGTGCAGCGTAGCGTGACAACCACAAGGTGGACAGATGACCTTGTGAAGGTCATCGGAAAAGGCTGTATGCGAGCCACTTCGAACTGGTCTTAGGAAATTATGGGGGAAGCTTATATCCAGCACTGGACGTCTTACGAATGAAATGGCGACCATAAAACACTTTTAATAATTATTATACGCCTATTGGTTTATTTTTATTTCGATAAAATAACCATAACAGAATAACACATATGGTGTATAAACACAAAACAAACATCGACTTTAACGGCTGCTAATTAGAAAGATTACTAACTAATTAACTCGACACGTGTTGGCACAGTCCTTATAATATAATATTTAGATCGATCCTGTATTGTCTATGAATAATGAAACCGAAACTTGATTTATAAGAAATTAAAAAAAAGTAATTTACAATATGTACAAAATGTATATAAAAGTATATACTAGGTTCTGTATTTATTGTAATGATTCACAACATATTAGTATATTTTCTGGCGCGTAAGTAAATGACATTCTTCATTTGATTCATTATTAAAAACATAGATTTTCAATTTCAACTTATAGGTATTACAAATGGCTGTATTGTATAGAGTTTTACATATAGGTCATCATATAAACTGTGCAATTGCAAGATGGTTAGAATCGCAAAGATAATATAACATGACTAAAATATTGTATAAACTGGCAACCCTAACAGTGAGCGCGACCATCATCGGTCACAGCAACGAGCTGCTCAGGCGCAGGTTTCTAACAAGTCAGCCTGTTACGAAACATCGATGTTATACAACAATTAAAAGGCAGGCCGATGTCGAGATAACAACAACAATCAATGATTGACGCCGACCGCACCGCGCCCGGTGTTTTCTCCACACCGCACCGTGACGGATACTTCGTTAACATTCCTACAGATGATAAATAAAACTTAATGAATGAAAGTGTCTACGCAATCGTCCGAAATGTGCTGATTATTACCGCATCGGCACTGATATGTTAATTATGTTTTCAGAATTTTATATGTAAACACATATTTTTACTAATTAATATACACATTTATTTCTTGAAATATACCTTAAACATACAATTTATTTTTATTTATTTATTATTAGTTTAATTAACATTTACATTTAAAATCATCATTTGTTAAATAATACCTTGATATCTTTACAATATTTTTCCAATGAAATGGATGTAATGCAATAGATATTTTACGTTTATCTTTTTATATTAGGAGGACCGGAAAGTATGTCAGTAAGCCGTTTTCTTTAATTAAATTCACACGACTACATTTCACCTTCGTTATCAACAACCTTTTGTCATCTGGTATACAAATTTTCATCCCGGAGCGGTAAAAATCAATCGGTTTTTCTGTAAATTAAATGCGAAGAAACGACATTACTTTCCGATACTCCGATACTTTCAGATAGAAAATAATCCTCCGTGTTAACAAATTAGTAAAATTTTTACGAGCTACATTGTGTACAAAAAATTTAATTCGCAACACACAGACAATCATCGCCAACATTATTTCAGTGATAGAGCAGCTGTTTACGTACGTTTACGTTACGTTACGTACACGGACATACGCCCCCCACATGTATTTCGGAAAGGGACTTTGATCCAGCGTCTTCCGACTACGTTAACAAGGCCGTCTATACACCTCTGCGCTTGCCGGTGTGTGGCCTTCACTCAACAACCTAAGGCCCCTGCGGTCGTCAGTTCTACATGCTATGTGATCTGCCCACTACTTTTTCAACCGGCTATTCCGCTAGAGATATCTCGGTTACTTCCTTTCGTCTACAGATCTTCTCATTTACACGTGTAACTTTGTTTTACAACGAAATTGACATAAACAGTGTAAATATAGATCCCTTACAGCGATCTCTTCTAGACAATCATATAGTACTGCCAGAAACATGCCATGAGTTCACTTATACATAATTGAATAATAATACTGAAAAAAGAACGATAATAGTTTGAATTTGGTAAGAGCTTGTGTAAAAACTATATTAAAAGCAAACATAATTCAACGAACAATATTAGAATAATGAAACCTGTAATAGCCGTCTTTCACCGAGAAAACATTCACTTGCACTCACTCATCCAAGATATTTTTTTATTTCTTCAAATCTTTCGATCGTTCGAAATTCAAATTTGCCGAACTTAATTTAATCAAATAGCGTAACAGAAACAGTGGTGTGGATCGATCATTTTCACCAGAGTCGCGTTTAACGTTCATAGATGCACTTTCACGGCGTTAATGACGACGGAGATCGTGTGTTCATGTTACGTTGTTACCTTTTTTGTACACGAATAATAACGCTGTTGTTTTTCTGGAAGTATCAATAAATTAGATTAAACATTAAATAATACATTCGACTGTAATATCTAATAACTATTTCATGTTGTTTTATAGTTAATAAAGGCGTAAAATAAACTGAGAATCCGTTTTCTTTTATTCTTACATATGTGTAGCCATTACTGATCAGTAACAGCTTCGTTAATTACCACCCATTCGTTTATTCAATTTAAACATGTACCTCTTACAGCGAATACGGCCGTTTACAAGTTTTAACCTTTTACCATGAGTGGGAATTCTTGACATCTTGACTCTTTGTTTTTACTTTTCATTAATAGCATTGTTAAAACGGTGTGATAATTATACAAACATTTACATTACGTATTCTTATTCTTATATCTTTGTGTAATTTGTACACAAAAACTTTTGAAAACGCAAAAGTGAAAGGACAATTTTCCTAAAATTACTCATTCACTAAAATAATTATTCTATATAATTACGTCATCATTTCACATCAGCCGTATGTGTACTGCCGGACATAGGCTACAGCCATAGATTTCTCAATAGACCTGTTGTCAGGGGACCTTTAAGGAGGTCTGTCTGCCTCGTGAGAGAACCGCCTTAAACTATGCTGGCCAGTCTGTGGTCTCCGCTCCAGTGCCTAAGGCCCACACGGCCAGCGTGCGATGTCGCCTGCTACTACCACTTGTTTACTTTTGCTCAACTACGAAACTTCACGGTCTTGATTCAATCGCGTAAAAATATCCCGAGCAAGCCGTCCCTAAAACTCGTTAAGCGACCTGACCATCTTGTCAATGAGGCCCGAAGTTATGGACTATTTTTCAGTGCCGTATTACAAGGTACTGGTAATTAACCAAAAAAACTATTACAAGCTTCCATTTCTAGAACGTTCTTTAATTTCTCTGCTAATTTGTTGGCGTTGTTGCATGTTACACACATAATAGCAAATTTAGAATGGTTTTCTTTTATAAAAATTCAAATGAGTTTTAAAGTTTTCGTAACCTAAACAAATTTAAATTTATTGAGTGAAAATAAAAAAGTCGAACCTAATTTTTATTAAATGTGCTTTGCCTTTTTAAATTATATTATCTAATCAATGAAAACTTTCCCGTTTAATGACCTTTTCAATGCTTTTAAAATTCAATTTTACGGAGTCAATTCAATTTGATTTGTAACGCGAAACAATTGTACGACTGTCATCGGCTACGGTTTGAATCAATGATTCATAGAACTTTTAAGTGACATCATTGTAGGTTTAATTTGTATTCATGGTAGCAAGAGACTATCTCAGCTACACTTTCAAATGCAAGGAGTTAACTAGATGTTAATAAAAACATAATTCAATTTCTGTTCTGATCCAGAACTGTCACTCATTATCTTTGAAAGGTGTGATGCGTAGATTAAACAAGATAGTGTTTTGTTATATTCATATGTGTTTTTCTAAGTATATCGTAAAAAGTATTTAAAAAAACTTTAATTACTTTTTAATCATAGTATTAACAGAAGTGAGTGGATACTAAATGTGTTTAGATATAATTACTAATATAATAAGAAAAAATAATAATAATCCTCATCTTATAGAGTTATAAATGGAGAAAAAAAACCTTTTTCGTCTTTCATATTTATTTATTAACTTACACTTTATTAACGTACATCTAACGCAATAAGAATGAAGATGTAATTGGATTTATAGCTGCGAACTGTCCCAGAAAACCATTGTATGGACTTTGTTAGAAAAGTAAACATTTGCTAACTTCTTTACTCATTCAAATTATTGAATCTCTCATTTAATGTTTCTATTCTATATCGATAATTGACCTCCGATCCTTTCCTTATTTTACCTTTTTTGTCCTTAACAAATCCTGTTTCGCTATCATTTAAAACTTAATCCGGTTTGAGGATGACAACATTGGCCTATACTTATAACCAGAACAGGAAGGCTCTGGTTATTATTTTAGCTATGACCGGAATGAGATGCCTGCATGCTCCTAACTCGTTAAGTTGGTCCACACAAGGGGCCCCGAGATGATACCTCAGTTCAGACTAGCGTTATTATCGTTCGTAAGGACCGCATATCGGATTATTTTAATTTCAGCATTATCAGATTTTATACCACCAGTTTGGAAAGCGTGACTCTGGGAAAAGTGGAAGAAGACACTCCCGTAACATTTGTGACCTTAATAACCTTAGGTATATTTAAGGAGATATCACAAATCATTGTACGTATACAGAACATTACATTAATTAGTCATAAGAAAAAGCATCATTTAGCAAACCTTACATGTGCCATAAGTTTTCCTTGCGTATTTTTTTTTCTATTACGGTACTTATATTACATCAAAGTTATTTAAGCATGGGCAGTGGTTTCCCGGCGGTAAGGACTGAGACTTGCCATCGTAGGACGCGGATTCGTCTCCATGGATGCATTTTTATATAATTCACACATTGCACATAAATTCTATAGAATTGCTACTGCACACAAACAAGTCACAAGAGAATAGGTAGCCTTATTCTGCGTACCAGACTGTGATTACAAAACTGCCATGCTGAACGATAATGGTATATCTTCCTCCCACCCCTACCCCCAATGAATATCTTTGGAAGAGGTCTATGCATTGCAGTGGGAGCTTAAGGGCTGAAACAATGAATTTAAACGTAAACAATTCCTTTTACTATTGCTGATGATTTCTAATCAAAAATCCATATTGTAATCCCAAACTAGTAAAGTAGTAGAAATAGTGTCATTTGGTTACAAAGCAAATATTTAAAACAATAAAACACAGAATCGAAGGATCGACACAAACTGTAATTAACAATTGTCGACTTCCTACGATAACTTGACTAAAGGAGCACGTTTTAAATCACCTACGTCTATATCTTTTCAAAATCTTTTTGCGTTTTCACAAATGGTGCACTACTCTGCTTCAGCTAATACATTACGATGTTAAAGTATATACGTGTCTATTTTAAGAACAGTGTTGATGTGTGGCACATGGAAACACCGGGCCCTAACATTTCTCTACTTCCTCCCGCAACCAATTAACGTATATTTACATGTTGGTTTAAATTAGATCATGGCCAATGTAATTAACGATTCTCTAAACTGAAAAACTGGATACGTGACGTTTTGATTTGAATATCCAAACAGTATTTTCGCACATTATTTATTAATAAATAAATAACTATACACTGTGTAAATATCGTGTCATTTTGGAGCTCAATTACTAACCTTTATGAGCCAGATACCAAAAACAAACATAAGGTTCGATTTTGTTTTTTATTTGTTGAACTTTTGTTTAAAAGAACGATTCGAGTACTCGCGCAGAGGCTCTTCGATACTGTAGTAGTAGATAAAAAGATATGGGATACGAATATATCTCAACCGCATCAAAGTTAGCGACGTATACTTTAAGTAAAAGTTCAGTTAAACTTCAATGTATACTGTAAACAAATATTCAAATAATTACCTTTAAAAATTTAATCGATAAATGAATATAGAATATTCTGTATGTTCCAGATTAATTTTATCTCTCTTCTTATAACAACATGAACTAGCAAATATTGAGATATTATTTAATATTAATGCAAATAATATTACGCATAACTCTCTAGATATGGAATTTCCTTACATAGCTGGTAAAGATATTCGATAAGTCGAATGGCGTTACGCACTTGTGCCGGAAACCGCAGCTTCGTAGACACAAACGCACGTAAATATTAGGTTGTCAAATATCTCCCTTCCGCTTTTTTGCTCTTTATTCAATGCTTTATTAAAAGTGTTACAGTGATCGGATTTAGTTCAAATATGCGCCGTTTTGTTCGATAATCTGTTTCCATCTAGACGGCAAC
>DWIC01000660.1:0-10856 GCA_018248135.1 Battus belus
TTTCTTGTTCCCGAAACTGAAGAGGCTCATGAAAGGACGACGCAGACGGCATCGAAGGAGGAGCTGAACAAGATACATAAAAATGATTGTTTGAAGTACTTCGAAGATTGGAAAAAACGTTGGCACAAGTGTGTAATATCAGAATCAGGAGGATTGCTTTGAAGGGGACAAAATAGATATTCACGAATAAATAAATAATTTTTGAAAATACACAAAATTTCCTATACTTTTTGTACAGGCCGTATATTAAATAATTAGAAGTATAGGATATTACGAATTATTTCGAAATATATGTAATACTAGTATTTTTTTTAAATAAAGTGTTATTGGCCGTCACAAGTACAGCTGAATAATTATTTTTTAGACATGTTTATTTTTTAATTTTGACGTTTTTTGCTCTGTTGGCAGCCATCGTGACTTTTAGCTTTTAATTTTTTTTTACTGATATTTGATCTTTTAATTATTCAGACACTGCGACCAGTGAAAAAAATTATTTTGTTATTCAAATGACTAATTGCATACAGAAATAAAAAAATGTAATTAAATTAACAAATAAACTTATAAATATTCAACATGAATTATACATACATGTAGATTAATAGTTACAAAAGGATTGCTCATAAAATTTAAAACCGACGATGTTTTAAATTTATAAACATAATTAAAAACGTAAGCTAAATTAAAATAAATTCTTTAGGATCTAGATGGGTCTTAAATAATCCACGTAGCTTGAATAGATCAGGTTTGTTTATCGAAAACTCGTTTTGTATTTACGGTACTGTTTCTATCAAAATCCGTCCTGTCACAAAATGAAACGAACCCCCAAACATCACGCCGTCGGGCGGGCATGGGGTGAGCACGTGACCACAATTAATGAGGACCAGGTAAGGAAATTACACGTTATGAACTAGTACTGAATAGACAACTCAATAATTTAAGTTATTGCCTAAGTCTAAGATGCCTCGGAGAGAATTTAGTTCTAACGAAATAATTCAAATGTACGAGATAAAAGAATGACGGTAGCTTAATGGTTAATTGTAAAGAAGATACTAACTCTTTATACTAACTATTTAATGCAGATAAAGACAGAACTATACATTATTAATAATATACACGAAAATTAATGTTTGTCTATATGTCCTTTACGGAATCGTGAACTATCTATGCGATCATAATGATGTTTAGCAAAGTTATCCCTGAGCTCACAAAGGTATGTTGATATGACCAATTTTTGTAACGCTGACAACAGATAGCGCCACTGTCGTTGCAATGAATTTCATATATTGATTGCACTAAATCAATAAAATAACTTAAAAAAATTGAATATTTGTGTGTTGGTGGCGTAGCAATGCGAGAAGGGTACAGCTAGCAATACGTATTTATTGATCACAATAATTTAAGTTAACTTGTAAAAACAAAACACACAAACACATAAATGTTAATGTACCCACGAAGGTGTGGGTAATTTTCGATAGATGGTGCCACAGTCATTGCAATAAATTTCATATATTTATTGAACAAAATCAATAAAATAACTCAATTTGAATTGAATATTCGTTTAATGTTTTACCTTTGAATTTATTTTAATTGATAGCTTAGCAACGCGCATAGGGTAGAGGTTTAAATAAATACTCAAAATTTTTAATAACACAAGCCAAGTTTAAAACCTACAAGACGTAATCCACTTTCTGGCTCTGGACGATCCGAATAAAAGACTCGTGTCATCATTATCTTTGTAACCACAGGAACTCCTGTACTGATCACAAACCTCGCACATAGACTTCCAATAGGAAACGGTCTGCTTGTAGCGACATCTGATAAGAAACTACTAAAGCCTCAGCGGCCATATGTTCTTTACAGTATTGTGTGTAGCGTGCCCGCTTGGCTATGTCCATTTTTTCGATCGTTTACGGATTCGTTTAGTTCAATGAGGAACTATAAGCATACCTATGTCAAATTTAATAATATTTCATTATTAATAATATATAATCAATTTTAATTACTATCTTGGGGCACCGGAAAGTAATGTCGTTCTCTTGTGTCTAATATCTTTTTCTGTAAAATTTTGCAAAAACAACATTAATTTAAGTTCTGCTTAATACTAATCTATTTACAATCAACCTTTAAAAAGTGATCAATCTGAAATTTAAATTTTTCAAATGTGCTACAATTTTTTGTAACTTAATTTTTATCTACAATAACGGCATTGAAAATAAAATAATGACGAAAAAAATTAGATTAATCAAATTGATGAAGCTTGGAACTCAAATTCCAATGGTACGGATAAATCTAAAATATACTGGAAGAGACTGGATGTAGAGCGGTCACTGTGTCGATCTATACTACTATAGGGTAGGTCTATACCTCGCATTGAGCGTGATGAAAATAATACCAATAAATATGTTGTAAAATAAATAGCAGTACATATACAATAATAGGTAAAATAGGTTTTTAAAAATTAATTACTCAATGTTAGTCTATGTGCGCGAAATGACATTGTTCGGCTGGCGCGTTTAAGCTCGTCGTTGTTAGTGGTACGTGCCGGTCTTTACGTACTGGTGTACTAGTGTCGCCTACGAACTCCGCCTTCAATTAACGTAACTTGTAATTATATTTTACATTTAATTAAGTGATTTCACTCGCTGTGTGCAAACCCTGTTTTTGTTGCAAACGATAAAGTTACAGTTAAATAAAATTTTAAAATGATTTTTATCTTAATAACATTATTTTTATAGTTACACCGAGACTTACGATCGTAGACCGTGGGTTCGATTCCCGGGATACAATTTAACAGCATTCACATTAATTATATATGATTGCTATTGCTCACAAACGATTTTGCGATCGCCAACTCGCCTGTCAAGCGTGGCGATTATGGTATATCCCCCATAAATATCTTTGAGGGAGGCGTATTCCTTTCTTTGTAAATAAGGGAATATATACATAAATAAACCGATGTACGATACAATGTCCAATTACATTCATTATATATTTTTACTTATTTAAAATGTAAATAAAATTTTGAGAATGTTTATATCCTATTTATTTACAATGGACTCGGAAACTGCGTTAACTTCACAATGCAGCCACCAGAATGATGTGCTCGCTCCAAACACAAAGATACAAAGTGCATAGTGCACTCGAAAGCGGCGGGAATGTCCTGCCGCGAATAAACCTTAAATTGGTTACTCCGTGGAGCGAATTTTGAAAGGCCATAAATATGTCAGGCGTCAAACTAAGCCGGCTATCGGGAGCAGCAGGCCTGGTAAATTATGAACTGGCCAACGCCACGCCGAGACAATAATATTAATAAATCAACCGGCCCAATAAGGCTGCGCGGCGGAAACCTAATTTACCGCTTGGTCTTTTTAAAGACCACCGTAGATTGCATCTATTCACAGCACTAGACTTGGAAATTCGTGCCTAAATTTACCGACAAAGTCAGATGGCGCTTAAACCGGTTATTAAATACGTTATGCTATATCGGGAATTCTGAAACTAATTACTGAATCACAACTTTAAGATTCAGTGGTTTAGTTTATTATTAAGCTCATCACCATCTTCATTGAAACAGATTGTCCACTGCTGGGCACCAGCTCCTACATAGATTTCTAATTAGACCGGTTAAAAGAGACCTGCTTGTAGATGTCGGGAAACATCGGGATCAGTACATTAGTCTAAAAGCTATCGGGACGTCGTTACAGCTACATCGCCTACCGTTAAACAATTCAAAAATTTAAATTATCTTTATTCAATTAAGTAATTACGTGCTGTTTAAAATCGTCGAATATTTTAAACTCATAAGCGGTAACTTACCGGTTCGGAGCGCCGATCTGTTGAGTAGAGCCCGCCATAAACTCGATAGTTCGTCGTTTAAATGAAATTTGACAAAAAAAATTATAACCAGGTAAATGGGCCAACCAACTAAGATGGATACATTTCGATCAACTAAATACTCTTAAATATTGTAATAAGTTTTATTTATATATAGACTTATAATTTTAGATTTTAAAATAAGAAAAGGAATGTCTAAGATATCTCGTGCAACTTTATTATACGCGAAACTGAGCTTTACAAGTTTATAAGCCTATATTTTTATTATTATTTTCAATATTTACGAGTATCTTGAACGTTTAGAACCTTAATGGTTAATTACTTTATTGAGTAATAAACCAACAATAGAATACAATGCGAGTCCTTTAACCATTGATGATTGTCATATGTAAATCATTAAGTCATACTGGACTCACTTAAATCATACAACCTTGTAAATTTTGATCCAGGTGTCTAAATATTTCTAATTATAATGGTCACTTGTCGAATTTGACAGAAACTAAAATCAAATTGAACAGCTAATAATTTCACAAACCTTATGTATATTTATAAAAATAAGGTTAGTCTGTATGTTCTTTATGGAATCGTAAACTACGTATTTGAACATATGATCTTAAACAAAGTATTTTTGCATGAGGCCATAAATTTCTATGTAGGTATGACCAATTTTCGACAGATGTCGTCACTGTTATTCTCATGAATTTTATATATTATTTGAATAATGTCAATAAAATAACTCAAAATAAACCGAATATTTCTGTAAAGTCTCTCATTTAAATTTATTTTAGTTAGTGGGGTAACAACGCGCGCAGGGCACTGCTAGTATTATCTAAATTTTAACGTCAAGAAATTACGCAGCGAAAACGAAATTTAAGATCCGGGATGGTTACACTTCATAGCTTTTTATGACGGCGAATTCTGGCGGGCGTATCTCGGAGCTTACACGATTACCCACAATACCTTTAATCGCGATGTTTGTACAAAAGGATGAAAAAAAATTCTCCCTAATAACCTGTTAGATGCGAAAGGACGAAGCGTCTTAGTGGTCTATTTAAACATACGAATAAAAAAAATTATTTCAATATTCTGTTGCGGGAGTTGGATTTGCGAAGATAGCGTATTTTGAGTGGTCAATTAATCGCTTACAAGTAAAATACATTTACTGCAAATAACATACTACTTAATTAGTGGAAAAATAAATCATCATGCTGTCAACCGACAGACGCCTAATGCAAGACGAAGGCTTCTCCATAGTATACAAACGAATGAATGAACTAATGAATGGAGACCTTATTTCTAAATATTAAAAAATACATACCCTTATAATGACCATAACAGAAAAATAACTAGAAACACAAAGGTCCAACTGGTTTTCTTAATTCGTAATCTTATGAGCAACCTCTTCAGAGCTGAGTTTTGGACGCTGAAGGTTCTGGATCGTAGGTTAATTGACGCCTTGGAGATGTGATGTTGGGGACGGTGCTCAGAATCTCATGGGCACCGCACCGAGCCAACGTTTCGATCCTCATAGAACTAAATATAAAAGAGAGGTTATTGTCGACTGTGACTAAGCATCAAGTTCTTTGGATATATCACTCGTAATGACGACTCAACGGAACGTTTGGTAGTGCTAAGCAAAGTGGAAAGCAAGGGAGATCGAAGATGCCCATCAACAAGATGCGCGGATGTAATCAAAACCATGGCACAGATGTCTGTAAATGAATGTTGCCACCCCGCCAAGTACCGAGCTGCGTGGTAGTGTGGTGGGAACGGCGTGGGCAACAGAAACGACCGAGGCATGACCACGACGACTCTGGAAAAAGTATACGAATGGAAAGAAGATAACAATGTTAGTAATATATAGGTACATATTGTTTGGTTTATCTCCTTCAATAATTATTTGTTGATTCATTGATACAGTTTATTTTTGTTAAAGTGTTTGTCTTGTATTGTTTGCTACCTCTCACGGTTACCAACCGGTTTGAATGATACATAATATTTGATTATAAAACGTAATATAATATAAGATGTCATTATTTATTATTTCATAACAAATAATCTATTCTTTTTATCGCATAACAGTCAATGGCGGAAGCCGTCGGCAAATAGTCGTGAAAATCTTCCGATATTATCCGAGCAATAGGTTTAATGTCTTATGAAAAAGGAATGAGAGATGGCGGGGGATAGGTCTGTTCAAATATTCGCAATTGTCGTGAAACCAGAATAGAAGACGACCGTATCTCCCCGCAGAGTTAATGCATTCGTTTCATTCCATCTCGTATTGTATTTGAACTGCGGTGACTCAGTAGTTAAAGACAGTTGCAATTTTAGATAACGTATTCAAATCTCTGTACAATTTATATATATTTCTGGTCTATTTTTTATTAAATTAAATACATAAGACGTCTACTGGACATGTAACCACTGGTCTTCGAGAGTTTTTGAGGTAGTTTAGTTACATATAAAGGTCTATGTTGTTTAACACCGTAAATCAAGTGAAGCTATATATGACAGTGCTAAATTACAAAAGAATAAATAATATACATATTCAAATTGATCTCGTTCATTGCAATGAAAATTTACTGGTGAATTAAATACAAAAATAAAGCCAATATGAATTTTAGGAACTTAGCATAACTTTAATAGCCTGTTTTTACTTATGCAGTTTCGATAAAGAAATTTTTAAACATTATATACGTACATATATGTTATAAAACTGATTTCAATGCCGATAATTTTAGACATTTACTTGTTGATTCAAATTAAGAATGACTGAAGAATAATTTAATGAATACTGATCCGGGTTAAACATAGTCTCGATTAACAAGTGCGTGTAAATACCTACTTAAATAATAATATTTTGAATTTTAATTTGAAGTTATTTTTGTTAATAAAAAAAGTAAAGTCTTTTTTGTTAAAAAATAAACTTTCTTGATAGCAAAATCTTTCTTGTTTCTCAACTTTTTCATAATATTAGTGGGACCGAAAACTAGTGTTGTGTCTGCACATTTATTTTACAGAAAAACCGGAAATTTTTAAGGCAAAAGTTAGTTGATAACGAAAGTTATATATTCACTTTCGTTATGTTCTATTGATCAGAATAAAAACTTGTCAAAAAAGTTGTCTTGTGAATTTAACTTAAAAAAGCGACATTACTTTCCGATACACCTAATATAAAGGAATACATATTTTCTGTAGAAAATAGGTGTAAAAGTGTATGCCTTATAATAAATAATGCATTTTCCGGCATATGTTTAAAAAGATAACTAAACGATTATTAAATCAAAAAAATGTCGAACCCACTGGATTTCTTCTTAGTTCTTCTCCATAAAGAGCGCGTCATTAGCTAATGTATTCTTAATTTTAAATTTAAGATTATAAATGATTGTAACAATGTCATGTAATTAAGCTATTTTCACTTTGACTTTGCCACTGTTGCACACATAATTTTAAAGTCACGTTTAAAAACACTTACGTAATCCAGCGTCAGTTCTGCCCACAAATAAAGCTGAAAGATTCGATAAACCCCAGTTTTCAATCAACCCCTTTTTTTATTCCATTTCCTTAATCCGCCCCTGGCTATGGATCCATGTTTTATGTGCTTTGTACTTTGTTCATGTTAACTTACAAAGAAGTTCTCTGTTCGAAATTTAAATTCATGTATTCAGTAAGGAAGTTGTAAGTATCCATTTTTGTGTGTTAGAATAATTTTCGTGGAATTAAGTTATCCTATATTTTATAATACTGTTTGAGTCAAGTAACAATTGGTGAAGCTCACTGAATATCTTTTATGTATCTTAGAACAAGGAAAAGCATTTTATATTGATAAGTAAGCAGGCGAGATTTGAAAAATGTAATTTTTTATTTTACTATTGTCTCGGCGGAAACTTGAAAATAAAAAAAAGATTGCGGGCATTATCGTAAGTATTGGCAAGGCTAGTTACTGTCAGTTTATTTTGTTCTTTTTGGTGATTGATACGTGCGGTCTTAGGTCGCGGGTCCATTCACAGGATAAAACAGTACATTATTCACATGACACGCATTTATTATATTGGATTGCCACTGCTCACCGAGGAGTTTCCACAGACCTTACTATCGCCAAACCGCAATATTTTTTGACAAGACATATGCGTTGCAGAGGGTGTCCACGGACTGTACTGACCAATTAACTAAGAGTGAAATAGACCTCCCTATGTATGTGTAAAAAAATATGTAACATTTAAAATACTATACTATATACACATAACACTGGCCATTATCAATAAATGTAAATAATATTTCATAGTTAAACCGTCTATTGTCAAATAAAAAATGGCGGACAAAATTAAATGTTATATAATGTTAAACGCTTTATTTAAATGTAAACATTCAATAATTTTATGAAAGAAGTAACAATCAAAAAGAATTAATACCTATTATTTCTTAATACCTATTAAATCTAGATTTTATGTACAGAAAAAAATGCAATTTGCAGTTTGATAGCCGTTATAAGTATATTAAGAGAATACTATCAAAATTTATAACCATATGTAACTTTATGTGCGAATGTTCCTGTCAGTTTTAAAATCGATGACTGTTCTTACAGTAAATATTAAAGTGTACTGATCGCCCCCGTGTTATCCTATTTTGACGCCACTATCTCTGTGTAATTATTTCAAATATTAAATATTACAAATTAATCAGAATTTTATATTCATCATTAATAAATTTATCGTAATTTTAATTTTTAATATTTTTACGCATTCGTTAAATTTTTGCTCTCGGTTGAGAAAGGTTGACAAAAAGGTTGAGAGCCGCTGGCCTAGACAATCGTTAAAACACAATAACTATGAACAGCAACAATAATTCAGAGCACCACATCGCATTAATCACCAAACCCGGCACCTGAAAGATCACGTGTCGCCGGCCGCCGTGCCTGTAGCCACGAGATGGGGCGGGACGCGACTGTGAGCGGTACATATCGTCTTATTTATCTTGTAAATAACATTTGATTTTTATACTTATGACCACGGACAGAAATTATGCGGTTATTTGTGAATTCACTCCGGAAAATTCAAACATTAAAAAAAACAGATCTTTACGTAGATTTGCATTGTGTACTAAACGTTTATAAGGTGTAAATAAATAGCTCATTTGACAAAAAAAAAAAATTAAAGCTATTACAACTATTTCTTATATAAAGCACTCACTCTGAAATATGTTAAAATTATTATTTGTTCTATGGGAACACGACAGACCAAGAACTTCTAGCAGTACAAGGTCTGCAAGGATAGATGGGAACAATTTTATTAAGTAAATATATTTGAATACGTATTTTGAAAAGGCTTTTTCATTCGAGTATCACTACGTTCTTCATTACTACAAAAAACAATTGATTGTTTAAACATTGGTTAACAAATAGCTATACATTCGTCCCTTTAAAGATTTTACACCTATAACTCATCACTCGGTATACTTGCAAAGATAACTGGTATGTATAAAAGTTCGTATAAAAAATATTCACAATTTTCCTGTCGAAGACATGTCAAATAATTGATAATTAATTATTAATTGTTTTTAATGGATATCATTCTTATTTATTTACATTGAATACGTTGGTTTAAAATTTGAGTTTACGTAATACCTTTTTCTTTATTGGATTCAACTCATTAATATTTTTATAACGAAATAGCTGTATAGTTAAGGTTAAAATTCTGATATGGAGACCACGGAACGCCAAACGCAGCACAATTTCAACTATAATTTATCCACTGCTGGACATAGGACTATCTCATTAATTTTCATTAAGACGCAGTGCATCCAGTGTCTTCCGATACCTTTAATAAAGCTGCCTCTCCAACAGATGTTTATTCTTGTAAAATGGTATGTTTTATTATAAAGCGACTTAATATGTCGTTTATTTCAAATCGCGGGATATCGCACCACGCCTTAACTCCTACTGTAACACACCGCTAGATGTTCGACCACGCCCTTATCCCTGTCCCAACAACGCGTGTTAATCAGACAGATCACGGCTAATTGCCGACTGGAGTGTGAAACGCGGGCTTAGCGATGAAATTATCAGTAGTTTAGCGCTGATTTATGCTTCATTAAAAGCGGTTGCTAATTCCGTTGCGCGGCTGACAGCCATTCGACTTTAGCGCTTTTGATGCTTCATTATTTATATCGATCGAATCACAAATTACATAAAAAATTACTGATATGCAAGATAACTTACTCGCTAATTTTAAGAAATTAAAATTATTGTTGACGCTGAGCCATTGCTCGGTGTTTTACTTTCGTTAAGATTGAAATTTATAGAAAAGGAACTGGTACTACTCGATCAATTTCTTTCATTAAACGATTTGTTATTGATTTGACGCACGTGTGGTATCCAAGTGTCGTCAGAATACCCTGAATACAAACCCTTTCCAGGTGTTATTGGAAACCTATTTGTGACCCCCTTATGTCCAGAACTGGACGTGTTAATGCTTGGATGTTGGTGATAACACTTTTCAATAAAATATAATTCATTTCAAATAAATATTTAACATTATTTAATAAACTAACAAACAAACCTCGTTATTATTTTTTTCTGTTTTACATATTGTAACATATTATTGTATCTCTAATTATTATATATAAGAAATACACTTATTCTTTCTAACAATAAAACTTTTTTTAATTGCCCAAAGCATAGAACTCTCCCAAAGAACGTCACGATATGTCTTGCGCTGACTTCATCCAGCTACTTCCCGCGACTATGTCGTAAGAGCCCAACGCAGGGGGCCTTAACATGAAAAAAAACAATTTCGCTTAATACTAGAATTGGATTAAAATTTTATGTTTCTTTATATAAATAGGCATTTACATGCATTTGAACAATTATATATAAATATATCTTGCTGATGGTAAAGTATCTGTATTTAGGATTTAAAACTACAATTAATATATATTATAATATTATGGGGGTCAACTGTCACTCGCGTCCGTAGGCCCTTGAGACCCTAGAGACCCTACACGTGACCCCTGGGTGGTGCTAA
>DWIC01000661.1:0-10853 GCA_018248135.1 Battus belus
GTGCTATGTTCATGATTACTAATCAGTCTAGCGGATGGGTAAGATGAGTGGCGGTGAACAGGCCACATGACGCGCAGAACAGATTGAACAGGTTTTGAAGTGGTTACCATGAATTAGCTAGCACAGCGTATAATGTTCTTTTACAAGGTGGACAGATAACCCTGTTGTCTTGGGAAAATACAGGATGTCTCGAACCAGTCTTGTTGTAATTCTATGGGGGAGGTTTATATCCAGCAGTGGACGTATTTCCGTTAAAATGAAGCGGGAGTCATTGATATTGATCTGCGGACTTTGGCACTTGTCGTTCTATGGAGCTGACAAATTGCTTCTACTGCCAAATCAAGTGTTAATCAAGAAACAGAGTTTAAACAATTTTTTTCTAATAATACTTGAGTTTTATATTCTTACATTCCCACGTTGCATTATATTACAAAATATAGAGTAGCACTAACTGGTTCAAAAACAAGTTTCGTTCCATAGTTAATATCAGAGGACAACCCACTACACTGTCCAAAATATTTTAACTGGTGTTTTCACCTCTCATCTAAATCTATTTATCCTTTGCTTTTGACTTTGATTAAATGTTTAAATCCTTTATGTAAACATTTTATGTACTGACAAGACGTAAGGAAGTAGTAACCTCGAAAACAAAACTATTTAATTTTTAATATCAAGACCAAAAATTGACGCAAACAAAAATGAAGTGTTGTGACGTTTAGTATAATAAGGTTAACGTTATGATTGAAATACTCCCGCGCATGTGTTTTTACATCAAAATATCACACATTGTTAATTTCTGACGTTCTAGCACTATGTTACTACTAAAAAGGAAAAATAAATGAAATTATGAAGTTTTTTTGCTGCACGTTCGTTACGCGATCGCCCGCGTGTCGACGCGAAGGGCAGAAGTGCGGCACCTCTGTTCAAGCGTAATCGAACAGGCTTGTCTGTGGAGGTCCTTGAGACGTAACACTGGTCGGCTTGCGGCTGCTCCGGAGCACCGTGTCCGAGCTGGAAAAATATATCATATATTTGACTAACGTTAGTCTCGTTATGCAATGCAAAGTGCTTAGCAGGAAATAATTTTGTTTGTTTGTTTTTTTTTTAGTGCCGGATGGTCACTGCCTTTACATTTACAGTTTATACCATCAGCGGATTGGATGTGACGGGATCCGGTAAAATAGTAGAAAGTTAAAAGAGGTCTTACGCTGGGCGCCCTCTATAAATGCCACTTGGGCAGCATTGAGAGCTCGATAAAAAAATGGAAGGCTGTTTAGCTGATTCTTTTATTTATTTATTCATATCTATATTAATCATTTGCTTTGACCACTTGTGTACGTCATAAGGAGAATGCTGGAACTAGTTTTGATTATTAGCAGGATAAGGAAGAAGGCTCGAAGCGATATATATTTTTTTAACGGATTACCGCCGCCCAGCTGTGACCCGAACAAGGACTTCAGCTTGGGTTTTTAAATACTTACCAAGATTTTGAATAATACCAAAAAAACTGCAATAACTTCTTGTTTGAGTATTACTGCCACGAGGTAATGTGTAGTGCTTAATTTACAGATTATAAATAAAGCCTGGTATTGCAGGCTTTATTTGCGTATAAATGTAAATAGTTTTTAATGTAATTCGTTATAATGTGTACATATGTAATAAAACGTCCGTTTATGCGCCTTGTATCACTCTTGTAATGTTGGCTTCGATGGGATTGCTTTTGTATTATAATTTTTTCATAAACAAATGTTAACAAAGTAACAGCGCGCTCAAAGCACTTAATACAGTAAAGTTTGACAGCTGCTATGGGCACCTTGTCTATGTCTATTGCATTATTTTTTCGAATCGATAAACCATCATTAACTTGAATCCATTAGCCGGAAGTTTTACAGAGTGATAAGGGCTTTCATTCCGGATGTCATTCAAATCAGTTTTAATATCCATTCAGACGTTAGGCATTATCAACTAGAGAGATTCGAACCTCAATTCGATTGGTTTGTGGTATAAGGGTATGACGAATTCCAGGAAATATTTGAGTTCACTATCTTTAATCAAAATCCTTTAATTTTTGTGTCAGTGCTCAGACTGCCATTGCATATGTGATCATATTTAATTACATTACGTTTAACCAGGTCGCGGCCCTGACCTCCTTCGCTGCAGCGCTGTGTGTCTTCCTTCGTCCTTTTTTCTCGTTTTGTCGTTCATGTATTATGAGCAGCACATTCCGGGTCAAGGTTTCGTTTTGATGTCTTAAGGAAAACGAAGTAAACGCTTTCACGCTGCGCGCCTTATGTCATCCCTGTTTTATTGGGTATACAAGTTGTTTTAAAATACTAGAAAGGACGAGCTATTTCGAGATTTAAACAATTGATTTGTAATTCGATTGTATTTATTATTTATCCGGCTATTAAGTGCACTTGGACCCCTGGACCCCGTTGGAACCCTGGTAGCATTGAGTAGAAGGATGCCACTATAGGCGATATCAATTTGATTGTATTCATTTGATTCTCATTTCCATCGAATTGGCTCTTTTACCCACGACCTGAGACACAAGCGATTAACATAAATGATGCAGAAAAAAATATATGTATTATATTTAACGTAAAGCTTATATGCGAGCACGCACAATTTCACGCAAGTATGAACTGCATGTCAGATGGCCGCTGGGGTCTTAATGTTCTGAAGTGGTGATCACGGGGCGGCAGACGACCTTGTTGAGAAAGACTTTAGATGCTGGATGCTTACCGCTTCCCATATCCAGCAATGGACGAGATTTTACTGAAATGATGATGATGGACTGAAAAAAATGGTAATTATAACAAGTTCGTCTCATTATATGCTAACTGTATATTGTTTTTATTTACGGTTTATTTTTATTGTGCAATTATTTAGGTTCGTATTGCGAATTAATAGCTACCAATTATATTAGAGTCACGGACGCTATATCCCCATAAGGCCTAGAGCGGTGAAGACGATAATATCTTACGTTAATTGTTATGCTAACAAAAGCTGTAGAGAGAATCGGGCGCCGGTTTTACACGACGCTCGGTTCCGGAGCGTCCGGCGCGCGCCTTATGTGGGAACATTTGATTGTTTTGTATCGGGTCGCAATTAAGGCCTTCCGCTAGATAGCGAGGCGTCGGGCCGCGGTCACGTTATGTGGGTCAAGATAACAGGAGTGAACTCGCCGCCGCTCCGCACCGCCCCCCCGACGCCCCACCCGACCCAGCACTCCCGAACTTTCTTTTGTGTACACCTTCACGTGATAGAATTCAAACAAAATCGTTTTACCAGAATGAAACTGTTCTAATTAACACGGGGTAATTGATAGTTGATGTAACACTTTATAGGTGTGAATGTATAGCTAGCTAATTTAATGTCAATTATTGTTTGCTGCACCATATTTAAAAATTAATAGCGGAATCAAAAGAATAACAAATAATGTAACAAACAGGTCAAGAGCGTTTCAAAAATATAGATTACTATATATTAAAATTAATTATTGTATACTACCTGTTTTTACCATCACACTTTGTTACTGTCCGGTAGCAATCCAATAAAAAATAATAAATTTAAGTGATTAATTTACACACGATGATTAGAAATAGGTGTAAAAGCTTTACAGGTTTATATTCACGTTTATATATTCACACTTTAAAGCTTTTACACCTATAACTAATCACCTGTGTTCAAATAGAACGGACCGACGTAAATCGTTCAATTCTTTGTATAGTTATTTTGAGATGTACTTGGAAGTCAAACGCACGAGAATTAACCCGTTATTTATAAACGATTTAACATATCACTCGTCACACAAACAAAAACATTAGCCCGTTGCAAATTACTTGCACGAATTTATATAAATACAATTATGCGCTCGTATAGGAAACATTCCACGAGTTGTGCTAGCGCAACGTAGGTAGTCGGGAACAGTGTTTCTTCGTAATGAAGACAGAAATGGCAGAGACTGAAGCGGTAGTGGGGCGCGCTTTGTTTTGTAAACAAGAGCGGGCGGCGCTGCGGCTGTTGGCACCGCGTCGCGCCCTACATGCGAAGGCATTTCGGGATCCGTTCTCTAAGCCCGCTTCTCGTTGTGTTGTGCTTTATCATTCCACTACACGGTACAGGTTTTCCTCGGTCACGATGAACCATCTTGCGTTACGTTTTACGGCTGAAATGATGATAATAAAGCAATGGAACTACAAATATTCCTCTTAAAATTTCAATTCTGTTTTAAAAATACGACGTTATCGGTTAGTTCACCTTGGCCCTTAGTTTTGGCCGTCATTTCACGGTTAACGTGTTTTTACCGTTGATAAACAAGCTCATACGTTTTCACTTTTGTACTTTCGGTGTAGTAACAATAATCATTTTAATAATTATTCCATAAGTTACATATTGTGAAAACAGTGTGATGTAAGAGGCCTATGAAATGATACTAGCGTTACGTCATTGCAACGTATCAATTTACACGTTCGGCCTCAATAAGGCAATTGGCGAACATTTCAATTGCAAGTGACAAAGCTGAACGGGCGCCGCCGAATTAACTAGATCGTCGGAGGCGTTGCGCAACGCTCAGCAAGGGTCGATGCGGCCGCGGAAACGCGCCCGTATGCAGCGCCGGGCGGAGGGCATGCGATTAAATTTAAAACGCTTTCACTCGCACCGCCTACGCCGCAGCCGCACACCTCCTCTCCTCTCTCCTCACCTCGCCTCACCACCGACACCACCGCCCGCCCTCACGCGGCCCGCAAACTCGATGCGATCTGCTCGGAAGATTGCACCAAATGAATTTGTCGGCTTTATGTTTATTGTTGCGCTTTACGAGTCGGTAGTCGCTCCATTAAAACTATGTTTTACGGGCCGACTTAAGGACTGCGCCGACGGTCGCACTCGCAGCGGGCCCGCCTCGCAACTGGGCCGTGACTGCGATTATATTACAGAGCGAGAAAGTGTTCGCGAGTGAAAGACGCTCGCGCGAGACTCCGCCGATAACCTTGCCAACGCTCTCTTTTGTAATATGCATTCGTAATTTGCTTCAATCAAATTTATTTAAAATTGACTTTTGCGGAAGCGACAATAGTTTTTACTAAATAACTCAAATAAGGACTTTCGATTAAAACGATACGAATTTATAGTAATTGTTGGCAGTTATGTGAGCAGGTAGTTAATTCGACGATGGTGATTATGGACACGGCAACCCACGAGGGGTTGATTAAATCAGAGATAATTTCCTATTTCATTATCGCGCGCCCGCCCCGTTAAGTGGTTCAAGCAAATTAGGTTCCAAGTGCCCTCCGTCGCCTAATAATCTAGAAACCGCTAATTGGCTTTGTTATCCATGTACTTGCAGCGGGGCAAGGAGGTGGGGTTACTTGACACACTTGACTATTGTTGCGTGCGATCATACTTTTGTGTCACGACGGAGGCTGGCCACGCGGCATAAAGCCTCAGTAAGTTGGAGCTCTCAGATTGTCGAGTTCTATTTATTTGTTTCTATAAATGCTCGCTTGAAATTTCCGTGGAATATTTACGTACGCCACCAAGACGTTTGTGGTTTTACTATTTTTTTTATAGAACCTGCTAGGAACCGAGCCGTAGATAAAAGATCGCTTAAACATTATTGGACAAGTCCAGAAAGAAACACGAGCAATTTACAAAATGTAATCAATCCATACTAATATTACGTAACTTTATTTTCACGGCTGCATATTTTTGAAACCTGGACAGCAGAACCTGTTTGCAACAAAATAGTGCGACTGAAGTAACGACTACTATTACCATAAACCCAATGGTAATAGTAGTCGTTATAAACAACACGTTTAGTAGGAAATTTATTAGCTGAGTAGACACATAACCCCCTCGGAGTCCAGATCACGCCACTGCATTATTTTCTTAGGGAGCAACTCAAAACTCAGTCATAAACCGTCAACAATTATCCAGCTAATAAACAATATTCGCGAAGAAATGTGCCAGCGAAATTTTACCAATTTGCGACATAGGTTTTGAGGGTTGTGCACGTTTACATAGCACACAACACAACAATGCAATTTGAACGACTGCGTAAATATAAATTTTCTGTCCTAAGCTTTTAATTTTTCTTTTTGATTTTTAAAATTCCTTTAGTAAATAATGTCTCACCCACAATCTCTTGCATAGACTGTAAGAAATTCACCGATTACAACATTTCGTAACGTTTTATACAGTATTTTCCAAATAACTTTGGTTATGTCGTCTTTATAAATTTGGATTTATATTTATTTAGGCCATTCATAATTGAATTTTACATATAAATGTCTGTAAATGCATCGATAATAAAGCACCAAAAGCCAACACTATCTATGTTCATTGCAACACCGCTGCGGCGTCGGCCGCGTTGTTTTGCATTCATATAAGTCATGCACTCCGCTCGGAATCTGCATTGCGTCGCAAATTTTCCCCGCGCTCAACCCATTCAGACATAATCTAGACCCTTTCAATTCACTCGTTTATTTACACATTATAATTACATTTTTTACGTGATTGCTATAAAAAAAGTATTAAAATAATTGGTATTAGATGGATCGGAAAGTAATGTCGTTTCTGCACATTTATTTCGTATGTTTCTCATTATTTATTTGTATACTAGATGACAAAAGTAGTTAATAGCGAATGCGAATATATTGTTGATTAGAAATAAAAACTTGTTAAAAATGTATTCCTGTAAATTTAATTTAAGAAAGCGACATTACTTTCCAGTCTACCTAATAATTGCTGGGATATATGTTCATAACGTTATAAATATCATGTATATAATTTTAGTAAGGATATATGGGATTTTTAGAATTTGTTATATACTTAGTTCAACATCGCCATTTCAGCCGAAGTTTGTCCACCGCAGAATATAGACCTCCCCATAAATTTTTAATAGAACCGGTTGGAAGCCACTCGCAGCTACCTACTTTCGACAACTGTTGGTTTATAAATATAATTAACCAACTGTTGGTTAGTAGAGAATGACTACAAGAAAAAATAATTTAATTACTAATTTACAATTCCATAGAAGTCTTAGAGGTATCGCTGCTGATGTACATATATACATAACATATTTTATGGTAAATTTACGAGAAGTACTTTCTATACGATTACACTTGCGTTGTACTTTTTATGGGTAGATTATGCACTCGCTGCACTTGACAACGTCAATGCATGAGAATGCGGCGTCAGCGTCTCGCCACGAGTGCGCGATTTTTTGTTTGGTAGGATGCGTGATTCGGTACGATCAGTGGAGAAGTGAATGTGGAATTTGTATTATAAGAATATTGTGACTGTTACAAAACTGAATGTTCCGTTATTGTAGAGGTGTGTCTAGAGCATAAAACTTGGCATTACGTCGCGAGCAACTTACGTAATCACACTAAAAAAATCTAGAAAAAACTGGGGCATATCGTCAAAAATTGTAGATGTGCTCGCAGCATGGGGTCGTTGACCGGAGGCGCGCGCCGGCCCGTTAGTCGTGCGGGTAGCGCCGCCTGCCCGCAGCCCTGCGCCTGTGACGTCATCGTCTTGTTCTCATCCCTCGCGACAAAACCTCAAAGCCTACCTTGCCTATCATTACGGAGAGAGAACATACCATTCACGTAAGAGCGCTTCGTATTGCTGGCCACTTACATTTTGTCATTCATCAAACTTGCTGTATTGCTGATTTGGATTCGAACGCCGTCAGTTATGTGACCAAAGTCATTGTATTTGAATTTATTACAGAACTAAAATATGCTCGGGGGTAATTCAACTCCTCCCGCGAATCGCGTATAAGTCCTGACATGATATTGTAAAGTAATGTTTTTTTAACTATAATATCTTTCTCCTGTTCGAGGAATGTAATTCACTCTGTAGAACTTATTTGACAATTCACTCATCAGCCGATGGACGCTCATCGCAAGGCATTCGCCAAGGACCGAAACAGTCCAGAAACAAACAGTCGAAACAGCGTCAAGCGACTTCCTGCGACTATATAGCCGAGAAGCTACGCTATGATACTCGGATCTAGTCACTCATTTAATAGCTTTAGTTTGATGATAAACGAACTATGGGGTTTGCCTATCATATTATAATATAATCAAATGTGACTATGGATTTATGGAACAAACTATCTTGATACAAATATGCAATCGCTACTTACACAAGTGGCATATGCATGCCATTCGATGAAAAGATATGTTTATTTTTTTTTTATAAATAGAAATTAGATGTGAATTAACGGACAAACCTCCGACAAATTTATCAAAAAATATATAAAAATAAACTCGTGTGTCAGTAAATACTTTAAACTAACAATAAGGTATTTCTGCAGTTGAACATAACTGCTGAAGACAAGCCCCCCACAGATTTCTAATAGGGCCGGCATACCTAACCAATGTCAATTGTCTCTGCATTGAATAGGCTACCAAGATCACTACAAGATTTACTTTCAAAGCCTTGCATCTCAGTTTTGTTTGTTGCGGCTGGTTAGTGGATGTAGTTGCAATGAAACATGTAAGTTTGTACGATACAAGGAATCGTTGAAATACGTTTAAATAAAGTATACGTATAGATTACGCAGACGTTATAAATTAAACTCGTAGCATGGCGCGATTCTTGAAAGAGGCAAAAAGTTGAAGTTGCTCGTGACGTGAAGTGGAGCTGGTAGGCCCTTTTGATCCTCGCAGTTCATTGTCCTACCGTCCCCGGCGATCGTTAATTCCACTCGATTGCGACATTGCGAAAGCGCGCAAACAATAGAGCGGCCACAATGCGAGACAATTCGACAACTATAACAATTACTGGCTTCTCTATTTATGTCACCGAAGCGTTAAATGCTTCGCTCTTGTCTATACAAATGATTTTATTTGTTAGTTAACCTATCAATATAACATTATTTTAATCTTCTCAAAATATTTCCTTCATAATATCTTTTGATTTTTGCACTATTTCCTAAGTTCCCATTTTTCTTCAACTCTTTTTGTATTGATAATTTATCATCCATTAAAAAAAATTAAACGTTATATTACTTTTGACTTTTTATCAATATAGAAATTGAAACATTTATGTTTTAATATAGAATGTGACAGTAAATACTGACATGCAGAACGTGACCAAAAAAAAATTATACAAACATTTATAAAAAAAAATTGTTATAAAAATTAAAGGCAGTAATAATAAAAAAATTTGTTTTCCATATAAATTACATAGAGATGTTTTAATGGACCGATATTTTTTTAATTAAAAAAATTTGAAGTAAATTAAAATTTGTACAGATTTCAGTCGCGCCTACTGCTGGCACAGTGTCCCGCGATGAATAAAACATGGAGTAATTCGTTAAATAACCTGTTAAGCTGAGGTGAAGCGCGCCGCTCAGTGTTCCTCACAATTGCACAGCAGAGACATTGCGGTCGGCCGCGAATATCACGCGCCGTAGTGGGCGGAAATTAATGGACGACGTCCGACCGACGCGACGCGTGAATGAATAAACAAAACCACTCCACACACCTAACTTACCACCTTGGTGATTTATATACATACATACATAAAAGCTTTCTTTCAGAACGCTCCCTGCATTTTAGTTTATGTATGATATCATCATTTTAGCGGCAGAATTGAAAGTGGCATTTATCCTACTTCTTCCGACGACCGTAAGAGTCTATCCACCATTCTACTCTCCGCTTTACGTATCTCCACTCCAGAACTTAAGGTTCCTAGTGGGCATATCATTTTGGTCTATTTGTGGATTTTTTTTCAAATTAAGGGTATAGTTGTTCGTGACAGCCTACGTTCTTATGCTACAGTTCTTAACAACTTAGCTTCCGTTGCTCTCAATCAGTTATTTTTATTTTAGCCGCCTTTAAAACATATTCCTACAGACATTTGAATTAGTTTGTGTTTTTTGCGATGATAAACACCTACTACTAAAGAGAAACCCTGGCGAAAACAATGACAGACGACGGGTGTATCTTTCGATAGCGCTGAGCGAATCGTATGTTTATGCATGTATGCACTCACCCGTCGCCTTATCCATGCATGAGCAATAACTTTGCGAGATGTTTCCGTGTCAAGGACGCCGCGGATCACAAAGTGAAGTGAGGTGTTTGTGTAATATATACATTGTTTTTGTATTGGCCTGTGCGCCTATAGATAATTGAAGCCTCCGCACATCTAAACACTGGACGGAGGGCATAAGAGAAAGATTTTTAACACATTCGCTATTGCTTAGTCATTATTAACCTAATAATGTAATATTCCCAATATTTTAATTCATAAAATGATCGAATTGTTAGAATTCTAAGTAGAATACGTTCCTTTGGACGATTTTCTTAAGTTATCTTCCTTCTCAGTTTATATGTAATAGAACCATATTTCACATAAATTATTTGACAATCGAAGATTGATTCTATAATACGATGACATATATAATCTTACCGCTAGACTATTCAAAAACGTAATACACAATACCGTACTGCACAATACGTATCACAAAATACCGCGTTTTGGTTGCTTTATGGATAACTATGTATGTTATATGCTATATATGATATGTATGTTAAGCGTAGTTAAAAAGAACGTCTATTGCAATCAATATTTTATTTTATTTTAGGCCAGTACATCACATTCGCATCGCAGCTGTTCCAGACGAAAATGGTAACAGAGATAGAAAGAAGACCAATAACGTGTTTGGAACCCTCGTAGACATATTTTTATTTAAAGGCTGACAATAGACGATTGAACGATGATTTTGAAACCATCGCAGCTTTAAATAGAAAGATGTCATAATGTGAAACATAAATTTATTACAGTTCCTAGGATCTTCTTATGACGTAAACAAGTGATCACTATAAACA
>DWIC01000662.1:0-10850 GCA_018248135.1 Battus belus
GTTGTTGAGAGTGAAGAAATAGGAGATTTTGCCAAGAAGAAACACTTCGGTCATCTGACATTCATACTGAGGATAAATGTCTTTATGTCATGTAGGAGATCGTTTGAGAGGAGACAGAGTCAATAATGGTAGTTAAAAATAATTGTCATCTCTACAAGTGGAGGGTGTTGCGCGGCGTGCCGGTAGTCGGCGTAGAAGGGCGCCCGTCCCCCGCGACGTCTCTATATTTAGTTCGGCTCTCTGCTGAAGCAGAAAATAATATTCCGAACGTGTTTACCTCCGCGGGTGACTGCCGTCATTATTTTCGATGAGAGCGCCGTGTCGACTTGCTCCCGGACCTGGCTTTGCTCACCAAAATTCCGCACATACTTTGAAAATATATCTTACACAATTTTAAGCGTATATTGAACCGGCCCTACCTAAGTCTCCGAGGGAGGCCTATATCCAGCGGTGGACTTATAATGGTTGAAATTATAATTATGATGATAGATATATCATAACATAATATATGCACAAATATGATGTGCTTCAAGCACATGACCTCTGACCGCACAAATATCTCGATTCATCAGCATCAGCATCAAGACCAAGCAATGCACCTAGGCAATCGTTTAACCTCAAATTTTAAAATACTTTAACATGTTATGCTAAAGAAACACTTGTCAATTGAAGAGTGAATGGCTCTAGACCCAAAGGTCCCTCAACCACACGACGGACATATCAAGAGAGGGCACTCACACCCTTCCCAGAGAGACACGAAGGAGTGACGCAAAGAGTAAATAAAGGACCCTGTAGAGACTCTTTTAACCACGAATACAGCAAATAGAAGAAGAAATAAATGAAGGTATTCGCAGCCCGATAAAAAAGTAATATGCAGCGGGTCGAGCCGGGGCTCCACCCGGAGCCCACGTGTTTCGCAACTCTAAAAACGGTCTTAGGGTAGACGTCTGAGAGTTTGAGCGTAGCTCTGCCATCTCAAACTCACAGAATCTGTAAACCAAGACAGTCCGGTCCAACTAAAGGAATGAATGTAACCAACAAAAATTAAATACAAAATGCGTTATAGTGGTTAGAGTTAAATGTCATTGAAAGTTATGAAGATATTTATTTACAATTTTGAAATTTTATAAAGTCATCTCGATAGAACCGCCGTCGGTTACCATTTGGCGCTTTGAGAAATATAGAACAAGGGAAAAGCAGGAATAACGGAAGTAAAGTTATGAAGTGCAATCTATTCTTTTTTGATACTTGAGACGATATGTATACCGTGAATAACAAATAAGTTAGTCAATAGTCTAGTTCACTATTATTACGTATGCAGTCCATTTTACACACGAAAAAGATTTTTAACTTCTGTTTGACATCAATATTTTGTGAGATCCCTTACACCCGACTTATATATACGCGCGTCAGTGGACGGTAACTAATGATCTCTTTAAAATGTTGTTTCAATAAACACACATTCCAAACGACATCGCATACTCCATTAATTAAAATATTTTTAAAACTGTTTATATTCATAATTAATAACATTGGATATTTAAATATGAGCGTGTGTAAGCGGTCGCTCGGCTGGCGCGCAGCGGTCCGATCACCATATAATCGTCACCGCATCTCTGTTTGCAAATCTCGGCGGGAAACGCCGCCATCTTGATTAGCATGTTTTTGTAATCGGCTTCTAAATTTAAATTTATGCTACGGACGCCGGTGGTCTCCGACATCTCTAGTCTCTGTCAACGGCGTATCACTTGTTGGTTATTTATTAATTTATTTATAACATTTTAAATCTTTAATTCATCTGGGCACGTGATGTAAGCGCGTCAATAATGTCCGTAATTAATTATAAAACTCTCTGAATATTAAAAAGAAACGGAATTTGTTTATATTCGGTTTAATTAACAGAAGTATATTCAATAAAGAAAGCATGTCGTAAAAATAAAAACATTTTTATCTGGCTAGCTGTCATCGATATTACAAATATACAAGACGTAATTTATTTTAATAGTTTTTTTGATATTTGACAAGAGATTTATTTTTGAATTAATGTGACCATATGTAAAATATGTGATCGTTGTTCATATGTTTCATACTATCTCCTGACATATCAGGATTGCTTATCAAATTAAATTCCTGATTAAAATTTATACCACAAAGATGTAAAACACACGCATTAAGAACATTTATGTTACGCAACTACATTCTTAAGTTTTTTTATTCAATTAAGCCGCGGAAAGGTGTTAAAAACCGTTTGTAATTAAAGTAATTATAATTTATAATTTTAAAATTCATTTCTGATATTGATCCAACTAGAATTTGTATACGGAATTACTATTTAAAAATATGTTTGAGTAATGAGGACATTTTTCACATCGTAACCAAAGTACTTAAAATGTTTATGGCCGTCCATTAAAGATATTCATTTAATTGACAAACGCATCATAATCCGTGAATTAATTTATAAAAAATATTAAATTACGTTCCTTGGACCATTGCGATCTCTTTATCAGAGAGACAAGATTAATTTGTTTCTAATATCGAGACGTCATATAGCTATTCGTTAAAGCCTCCATTAAATTAACGCGTACAAGACGCGATCGGTCGACGCCTGATTTATTCCGTTGTAAGCACAGGTCGTAATGGGCGGGGCGATTTACGGAAAATAATGTCGGACCTATTTGTTAATATGGACATTTGACGGAATTTTGAAATTGGAATTACGAAATATAATAATATATTAGTATTATTTATTTATTTATTTAAAATAGCGTTGTACACAAAGGCTTTAGCCATCGCCGGAAATACGCGTTTGACAAAACACACACGAAATATTTGAAAACAGGCGACTTGAGGCGGGTTGGCGACTGCAGTGTAAATTTTCTGAAAACTAATTTGTGACTCGTGGCAATCCTATGAAATTAATGTGTGCAAAGTGTGAATTATATAATATTATGTCTCGAGAATCGAACCCGCGACCTGTAATCGCAAGTCTCGTTCCTCTACTGCTGGGACCTGCTACCTGCTTGTATATTTTATCAGTATATTATAATTAATCATATGTGGATACAGAGCGCTAATAATATTAATAAATATCTGATTAAAATAAACTAAAACATTGATTTTATTACAAATACAAACATGGCATAAATGTAAATAAATTAGAGATTAAATTATTTAATAAAAGTATACAAAACTAATTATAAAATAAGACAAGAGTGCTCTTTCCAATCTATTATTTCGGTTTTATGTATCGATTGCTTTAAAAATCACGGAGTCCGGCGACGGGTATTGTTTTATGATTCTGTTTTAGTAACAACACTACGACTGAGAAAACATGTTAGTTTAGTTATCAAAACACTTATTGAGTTAGTGTTGACACAAGTCCTGTGTAAAAGATGTACTGGAAAATATCTAGATTAAGATTTAGAGGTCACACATTTCGATGAACGCTGCACTTATAAATGGATTTGTAAGTTGGCGAACACGCAAGACGAGACGTGGACCGATCCCAGGCGTGGGTCTCAAGCGAACGCTCCGGGTGTTTGAGAGATCAACCGACGCAGCCGTCACCGATCTCCTATCTTTACAGAGACAAAGAGTAAAAAAAATAACTTAATTACATTCTCTGGCTTTCACAAAAAGCGGGAGATAAGAAAAAGGTCCCATTCGAATCCTCGTTATCAACGGCCGCGTCTCCCGCCACCCTAGTCCTTGCACCCTTCATTTCCAAGTTGTTTTTTCTTTTAGATTCCCCTCTAGAATACCTATCGGGTATTTCCAAGATAACTAATGCCCCGAGTCATTAGGAGCGCGCGGGAAGACGGGAAGACCGCCGCCTAGCCGAACGCATTAATAAAACTTCTCATTTTTTTATTTCGTTCAGATGAAATCTATTTAATTTATTAACAACACGACATTAAAGTGCACATGAGATACGCCGCGAAGTTTATCCGTGCGGTGGAAATAGAGTGATTTGTTGATAAACAAACTGTACGCGAGAGACCGAGATGTGCGGTACATTTCAAAATGCTACACATTAAATTGTGAAATTTTTACGGCGCAGTAAAAAACGAAAAGGCGAGAGGCGAACGCGTCCGTACGCCTTTAATTGACCCCGTCGACCTGTTGGTTTAACGATTTTAAAAACAGCTGTAAAAAGTTGAAATCAAAATATTCCCGCGGCGACACAACGCCGACCGTCTTCCTTCCAGAACCACGGAATATAGAATAACATAACGCCAATAAAGTACTATCGGACGTTTACGACAAATTCACACAGGCTTACTTAATAAATCTGACAGAATCTTTAAATTTATGCGCGCCTGGTGAGCGGGGGGAGGGGGTCGAAAGAAACTTTTATGACGCACTAAATCTGTTTAGAATGCGACGCCGGACTCTCAAGATGCTTTGAACGAATTCATCTCGAAATTAATTAACTCGTCCCACCACATACACTACTCCGATAGCCAGCACAATTAAAACTACAATATTCATTCATCATTTCATTTTGTTTTCCATTCGAATAAAACCACGAGAGTCCAATTTGATACAACAAACCTTCAATTTAAATAGATGTCAGAAGTCACTATAACCCTTTTTTTGGTTGGGTGGTACTTAATGCTCCGAACACTTTACAAAGGACGTATTTGTTCTAAATCTCTATTGGAATTATTAGTTTTTTATTGCACAAAGTTAGCGCAAAGACGAGATGTGCAGTATCTTTATAAGCGTCATCCAAGTGTCGATTATATTTTCTGCGGTTAAAGCCCCAAAGCTCTTGTTTGTTTCCTCATTAATTACTCTAACCATTGTTATTAAAGAGCCGGGCTGTTGAGAGTATCATTTCATATAAATATCTGTATATACCGCATACGTATTGAACTGTGAGTGATCAAAAGTACGCCAAGGCATTGTTAATTCCCGGTCCGTCCCGCCGACGAAAAATGACCGTATTTATATTAGGCGAAGTAATTTCACAGAGCAACATTGATATTCGAGGGGCGATAGTAAAAAAGAGCACGGGAAGTGTTGCCACTTGTTTCCATTATTATTTTTCCATGCTCGCGCTTAGGAAATATCGTGGACGCCGCCTCGGGAATGTTAAAAAGTGGTCTTGATTAAATAAAACGTCGCCGTGTCCCCGCTGCGGGGCGCGGGCGGGCCACGTGATGGGAATTGTGTACCGGGGCCTCATAAACTGTTCGGTACCACGCGCCGCGATAAACTTTACTCACTTAGTTCTAACCCGGAAGTAATTCGAGCTCCCTTAAAATCGGACATTTGAACGTAAGCTAATTCTTTGCGTCGTCGTAGTGGTCACACTACTAATTAAGGTGCGTTTTCACTAATGGAAAAATTGATTTTGTTGAGTTTTTTGACCTGGCTTACACTGCTGCCCAAGCGGCATTTGCTGATTCGAGGGCTACTTGGTAAGCTTCGGCTCGAGTCGTTATCTACTAAAAATTCTCCACGGAATGACTAGGATCAAGGGCCTCCTTCGGGGGGGACCTGGGATTTAGTTGTCCCTCGGCTGAGGTGACCTTCACTTGATCGGTTGCTATTATATTATTACAGGGTAATAAAGTTTGTTGGTGTCCAGCATCTCAATAATTAAGTATTACTGTATGTTAAATAATGTTCGTCTTAATTATTAGGCAGTGTCTTACCATTACTCGTTTCTTCCTTAAAAACGAATCCTGTGCTTACCTGGAAACAAAAAAATTGTCGTATAAAAATCAAATATACATGAACGTCCCAGGCAGAACAATATGTAAACAGATTTACGAAATATCCCATAAATTCGGGAAGACCGCACATTCCAAGGTAAGAAAAAAACTCCGGATACAATTTTCTCTTCAATAAATCAAGGGTAACGAATATAGGCGTACGTTTGTACGCGATGTACACAAACAGGGTAGGCAGGGGGCCAGGGGCCGGTACTATGTACGCGGCGCGAAATGACCGCAACTTTCGCCTAAATAAATATTCGCTTACCTCACGGTCAACTGAATAGACCATGGGGGGCAAAATTCTTTCGATCTCCTCCACGGCTCAATTTTAAATAGTCCTCTTTGAATTTTGCGTACAACCAGTGTACTAAGAACCATGTGTATTGAATGGGAGCTTAGGTCCATTACATAGATTTGAGGCCGATATCTCAATTGACAATAAATACTGGAACACTGCACTACATTGGAACCAACGATATAAACAATTGAAATAATTACAACTGTTAAATATTTAATTCAATAAAATTAATCATTACACAATTCTTCCGGAAAATTCTTCTCATGGAAATTTCTGGCATTCCTTCTTAAGATAAACAAGTTATCATCCCAAGTTGATAATGATATGAATGCGATTTCTTGTTTGCTACATACTATTACGTATCTCTGTTATGTTTTTCCTAATGCATGATGGTGTAACTAATTCATTTAGCTATATCTATATAATCAGAATGTTTATTATTTGTTTAAACCATATTTCAAGTACATATAATATTGATGTCAAAAATGAGAGTTGTGTTATAGACAAATGCGTACGCCACCCCGTATCAGTGGCTACCGGCAGGAGGCTGCGGTCGGCAAATCTCAACAAATACCACGGTCCGCGACTCCCCTCCAGCCGTCACTCACAGCAAGCACATTATTGTATGTGTTCCCGGGGGAAAAATGCCAATAGATTCCACAAAAACCCGCTGCTCGGACGCTCTGTGTAATATCCGGTACATATTTTTATTTTACCTGGATACAGATCACCAAACATGCGTCATTTCCTCTAGTGGAGTTAACTGTAAGGGTAAGAACTTTAAAGAGAATAAAATTATAAAATAAAAGCTTTTAGTGGCTTCTTCCAATCACCTGATTAAAATGATCACTTTCAAATATGTTAAATTGATATATTTTGTCTATTGAAATGCGACGCCCCGATAACTTTTGAAAATACAAAGTGTACAGGGACAGATATTAAAAAAATATTAATTTTAACATGTAGCAATCCTAATTTTGAACACATTTTTTATTGTTTTATTATTAATGTTGTTTATTATTTCTAAAAGCATTGATTTTTGCACAAGCTGTACCATTTGACAGCGAGTGAGTTATTTGGCGGATATATTTATGAAAAACAATTTTGAGACATAAAACATTCTTATATATAACTTAAATGTTTAACGAAAATGCGCACAAAATATAGCATTAGTGTTACTAATTTAGTGAATCATCGTTTTGTGACGCGTTTTGATGGACAAGCTATAGAAGCGCTTTCTGAAGAGCTTACCTCAACATAAAAAGTCTAGAAAATTCTCTAGTCTTCGTTTACTGCTACACTAAGTAATGGCAGTTAAACGTAACGTTAAAAATGTAGATGAAAAAGACAATGCGCTTTAAATTGCTGTCGGTTATGTAATCATTTAAACAGAAATTGTTAGTCGCGTTGGTTCAATTAAACACTTATTGTAACGACGCTGGTTAGCTTTAAACGGAGTCGTTTATTCACTCTAACGACGGTGCGGGCTTCGACGGTCAAACTGTGTTGTCTAGTAACCTTTTTAAATCTTTTACTAAATGTTTAATTTTAAAATCAACGTTGATAGAGTTTGTTTTGGGCGAAATACCTTAATCTGTAATAGTTCGTGCTTAGTATCATTTATTGTGTTCATCGATTTTTATTTGATGGAAATTTAAACCGAAATGATCTCCCCTGTATTGCACTGGCTAGGCGAGAGCCAAGCCTGAAGTAAAATGAATGTAAAGTCGCTTCATTGATGAAACCAACCCTTGGAACGAAACAAGACAAGACCTCCCTTATAATGGCATTGTATAAAATAAGCTTTAAAATAGGCATGAAAAAAAAATCTAGAACAAATGCAAATTGAATTATTTTTGTTATAATTTTAACCAATCTCATTAATGTCGAAGTTAAAGCTATTAACCTAAACTCTGTTATTATCATGAAAACATTAACAGTGTTATTTTTTTAACCAAAAAACTAAATAATTGTTAACAAGAGATGAAGGATTGATGGCCCGTTTGAATTAGGAACCGTTTCGCGTTATGGCAAACGGTTCTCACCCTGTCAGTGGCAGACGTTAATGTGAAGGGACAACTATTCGTGTACGAGACGCGTACGTCGGGACACATTATTGACGACGTCCCTGCTGCATCCACATCATTTCGAGTGCAATATATTTATTCGTTTCATTTATTTATTTAAATAATTATATCTGTTTGAATTTGTTATAATTTTAAAAATATGAAATATCCTCACTGTTGTAGATGTTAGGACTAATTATTATGTGGACCGAAAAGTAATGTCGTTCCTGCATATTAATTTTACAGAAAAACCGATTAATTTTTACTTCTCCGGCATGAAATTATGTATACTAGATGACAAAAATGTTGATAACGTAGGTGAATATATTATTTATAAGAAACAACTTGTTAAAAATATAGTCGTGTGAATTTACCTTAAGAATGCGACATTACTTTCCGGCTCCATTAATATTAAGATATAACAAACGGACAATACAAACACGATATTCAATCTTTTGCGATTTGATTGTCAACAGGCGACAGATAAATTCATACACGATACACATTGATATAATTCTCAAAAAAAATGTTTAATAAGTGTTATGGGAAGCTTGACAAAAATAAAAACCGTATCCCACGTACGTATAAGCAACTTGTAACCCAATCGTTATTCCAGGAGGTCACTAAAATGATTGCGATTTGCATCGAATTGAGAATGACCTTCTGAATGCATTTGATCAGATTTCCTTAAAGGAATCCGTGTCGCTCGTGGGCGGAGGTATTGGCCGCCTTCGAGACGTTTATATTCATTATCCTTTTGGCATTTACCAAATTATGACTCACGGTCGCCTTATAAAGAGTTCTTTGGCCTACTCGCTCTTAAAACTTGATATGGTTTTAACGATTCTGAACGTTCATTCAATTTATGTTTTAGTTTTATTATTTTTTTTATCTGTACTGTTTGTAGACATATCACGAAATTAGCCATACAAAATTCTTTGCGAAATTTTTTGATATGTATTTTTGTTGTTTAGCAATTACTATTATTTGTTACAGCTGAAATCGAAGGACCGTATTGCTTGTGTGCCAAACGAAATAGACGACAACGTTCGGTTCTCTTTTTGGAACAATTTACGTAAAATGAAGATAGATAATAATAAAATCTCGTTAAACGTTTGAAATAAAATAAGCAGCAATTATAATCATACTAGATAAAAGCGGTGCTGGAGTTTCTTCCGCAACTTCTTCTCCTGGCAATAATGCCTTGCGAAATGTTAGTAGTGAATTAGCTAGGCAACAGGAACCGACCAAGCCGTGGTTCGGTTCTCACGGAAACGCTTTTACTGGAATGTTGATGATGTCGGATCAACGATTGACAGCCCAAGCCGAGATTCCCACGCGGGAGCTCTTAAGTCTAGTCACTCCATAGAGCGTCCGCCGAATTGATCTGAGACCTCGACAGCCCCTCGATCCGATAGTAGTAAGTAACGGCTGCCCTGGGAGCCCTGTTAGTTGAGTCTGATAGAAAAAAAGATGCGTCTACTAAAGAATAACTACATAATTTGTTTGCGAAAAAATCATTAGTAGAATTGTCGGAAATGTCACTGTCATCCATTAGTCTTAAACTAAGTTGATATACAGAATACCTGAACTCTAAGATTTTTATTTAAAAAGCTATGCACAAAATTGAAAAAAAAATAGCTGATAATAAATGTCCACAAACAGAAATTATATTTTATTGAACAGTCAAAAGCAAGAATAACCATATATAATGATCCTACATAAAATACCAATAAAATGAAAAAGTTCATTACATTACTGTTGTGTAAAAGAGGCGCATATCAAATATATGTTATATATACATTGTTTCAGTAGCAGGACGTCCACTACAAGATGTATTCCTCACACTTAGATTTCCAACAGAACAAGTTCGAAGTGACCTGCATTCGACGACCATAACAAATCTGTCTCCTTTCTTTCTACAAAGTTCTCTAGAGTTCTTTCGTACAGTAGTTCTTGTTTTGCATTCCAATAGCACAGCAGTTTATTTCACTTACTGGAAGTAAAAACTCCAGCGTTTATAAACAAAGGCCATCGTTACAACCTCCAGGTCCGCCAGCGTCCCTCATTCGCGCCTGACTCAGATTGACATCTGTCAGAGCAATACATGCCCCTATATTGTTGGCTGGGGTCGAATTGACCCCATACTTTTTGGCTGGTGGAATAAATTTTTAATCAAAATATTTTCGACGCCCCTCCAGACGGGAGTAACGCAAGTGAACGCGCGATGGGAGTGGTCTTGATTTGCCATCACACAAATTTGATAATTACATTAACATATTAACACTTATTTGATTAGTTTAACTATGGAAGAGATTTTTTAGTCAAGAATTTTACTGAATGGTTGTACCAATAAGTTATTTACAAAACTAAACACAACTCGTTATTATTAAAACTAAAATATTATTATATTAACACAGTCAATACTTTACAATAGTGCATTCGCTTTGGAATAGTGACATCGGTCCCCCACTTAGCACCATAAACATTTAGATAATAGCAAATTAGAAGACTGTGTTCATATTAACCAGTTGAAGTGACCCTTCATCACGGCCGAGTAACAATAGGCGCAGAAACCAGATATCAGATCCTCATCAAACGGGTGACAAGAACTTGTACTTGCGAGTACTCAAATTGGTTTCCTTGGCCTCTGGGTGACAGACTCAGGTAAGTCCTTCGCAATCGTCGAGTGTGGAGGCCGCAGTAAGTTACTTTTTTCCCTGAGAGAGTCCTGCATGAGCTGCCTATTGCAGATGGCAC
>DWIC01000663.1:0-10847 GCA_018248135.1 Battus belus
GTCTAGGACAGGACATTCGTTTATGGTAAACGTTGGTTCTCTAGGTAAGAAGGATTCTATAGCATCGGGTTTAATAATAACGATCTAAATATTCTACAATAACTGGAACTCGTACGTTACTAAGTACCTCACTGTACGAATCAACTTCATCTTACATAAGGTTACGTACGTATAGACCGCGTTGAAGACAATCGTATAAAACGATTTATTAAATAATCTCTAAATATTCTCACCACGCAAACCGATGTTGATTCTTCTGCCGGCAGCGGTCTGTCGGAGGAGAGAAGCCGTCTAACTCTAGATTTTCTCCGCTAAGTCTTAATTTGCTTTAGTTTTTAATCTGACCAATTATTTATTCATTACGAAGAAAGCTTACTGTAACATGATACGAAGAAAGACAATTATACCAGATTGACAGTAACAAGCTACCGCAGTAATAATATTTACGCACTAATTTCTATGACAATGGTCGGTTGTGGCCCTTACCATCTAAGATTTTAAATGCTGGGGTATTGGATGCTGCTAATATAATATAATGATATAAATGAAGACTTGTAATTTGCGATACTAACGTGGGCGGTGCGACGTAGGGCGGCGCGGGCGGATGTCGACCGGCGGCCACCAGCTCCATGATGGCGGCTGCGTCTGCGCGCCCGTACGGCGGTTCGCCCAAGGTCACCAACTCCAGCATCAGCATGCCCAGCGCCCAGACGTCCGTCGCGGGAGAGAAGACGCCATGCAGGAGGCTCTCGGGCGCCATACATGCGGCTGGCAGTCGGCGTAAGTGCCTACTCACGTACTCGAGACCGTCATCGTCCAGGCGACGCGCGAGCCCGAAGTCGGCCAGCTTGAGGCGGCGTGTCTCGTCCACGAGGCAGTTGGCGGCGCGCACGTCGCGGTGCACCAGTCGCCGTGCGGCTAGGTACTGCAACGCCGCTGCGGCTTGAGCGGCCAGCGCCGACAACGCACGCGCCGACACATACGCCGCCTCCGCCTCCGCCCGCTCGGCGCGCGCGAACTCTGCCAGCGGCCGGCGGGCGCGCAGATATCGTTTCAGGTCGCCGAAGAACGCATACTCCATGAATAACAACGCGCGCCCGTCCAGGCACACGCCCACGAACCGCACTATGTTCTCGTGCTCCAGCGAAAACAGCACGCCCGCTTCGCGGATGAGGTCGGCCTCGTCCTGCAGTCGCTCCTCGGCGGGCTCCTTTGCAGCTACGGCTGTCGGCGAGCGGCCCGCCCGTCGTAGCACAGCCGCGCGCACGCGTCCGTATTCGCCGCAGCCAAGTTCCTCGCGCAACTCGAATTCGCTGCGCGACACCAAACACGAAGCGAACCGCGACGAGCTGCTGCGTCGTTGCTCCAACAGCTGTTCGAGTAGCGCTAAGTCTCGCAGCTTGAGCCGTCGCAATCGCTGGCGCCGCGCAAATACTAAAGCCGGCGGCGCCGTTAGCAGCACCACCGCGACCGTCAGCCAAACCGCATCGTGACACCGCGGTGAGAAATGGTCCCCCGAGCTGGTAGTGTAACACGTGGACGTGACATGGAAGGCGGGCGTGCACAGCCCCGTCGCTTCGTAGTGCGCCTGCACCGAACCGGCACGCACGTTCCACGCGGCCAGCAGCGTGCGCCGCGCCCCCGCACGCTCCCACTGTTCTACGAAGGCCCACGCGCTCGACAACTCGTACGTATCCTTCTCGTAGGTTATTGTCTCCATTATACCTGCAACCGAAGTCGCGTTCAAGGCGTTCGAAAAATTTCTGTGAACAAAGTTAATTAATTTATCGTTTCGTACCCGCACATGTAAATGTAAGATGTATCGTATTCTGCAATATTTACATAGCGTTGCCGAAAACGAAGCGGTCGTATGCGCTTTCTGGATGACGGCGTAGAAAATCGGTGAGCGTACGCACGAGTAGCGCGAGTGCGTCCGCAAGCGGCGCGGCCAGCGGGGGCCACGCGCGCCCCCTCCAACGCACGTCGAGTAGCCGCGTTACACCGCCAGCGCCGGCCGCGTCCCGTACCCAAGCTTCGGCACCCGCCGCGCCGCGCCAACCCAGCCCCACTTGCCACGGGCGTAATTCGGACGCCGACGCGCCACGTACCCCACAACGGCCCACACCGTGCCACTCGCGCACCAGCCATACGTAGTCGCTGACGGCCGCCATACCCACGCGCTCCGCCGCGCACACCACCAGTGCGCACAGCGCCGCCTCGCCGTTCACGAAGAACACTCGCGCGCCGGAGTCGCGGAAGTCGGCGAGCGCGGCGCCGATACTCTCCTCGGATAACGACACATTGCGCTCACGCAACTGTAAACCAGCGGCGCGCACCTCATCAATAACGTACTGCGCGCGCGCCCTCTGCCCCTCCTGCGTGAGCACAGCGAGGCGGTGCGCACCGCAGCGTTGCAGCAGCTGCAGCAGCGCACGCGCGTGCACCCACTGGGAGCCGGCGGTAGCGCGCACCACGCGGTTGGGGCGCAGACCGTCCACCGGCGCCGCGTATACGATCAGTGGCAGCGCAAATTTCTGGAACAGACGCTGTAACTTGTCCTCGCCAGCGCTGGGTGCCAGCCAGCCTACGGTCTCATGCTCGTACCATTTGTCCTGGTGCGCCGACAATTGTCCGAGCAGGGCGTCATTGCCCGCGCACTCTATAGACGTGGTGTTAATGCTGACCCTCGGAGCATCCGAGGTCAGCGATCTCAGCACGACTTCGGCGACCCATTCATAGTCGCCACGGTCGGGGTCATCGGCACACACGAACAGTCTGATGCGATAACGAAGGGTTTCCGTAATGTTCCACTGGGTCAGCCTATCGGGATGCCGCAGGCTCCACTCGCAGGCGGCCTCCTCGACGTTGCCCCGGCCGGAACGGGCCTCGATTGCGAGTACTTCCCTAACGTCCGCGGCACTCGGCACGAATGAGAAAACCGCCTCAAATACGGGAGGTGCGTAGTGACTTAAGAGCGTGTCGTGTCCGTAAGTGTCCACCGGCGCGTGGAGAGCCAGCGCACAGTCACAGTCGGACGCGCGCATGCAAGGCGGCGGCAGCACCGCAAGCACGCGCGCGTCATCGCCCCACAGCGGCTCGTCAAAGAACAAGAGGGAATGGTTGTCGGCCGCTTCCAGCAATGGCAACGGGTCGCGCTCCACCACACGCACCGCCAGCCCCACGGCCGCCGCTCGCTCTGCCAGCGCTCGCGCCCGCACCGCCACACGTCTCTTCGCAACCAGCGCCACGCAGCGCGGGCAATCGTCCGCCTCCCTGACACAACCGCAACTCCTCAGTATAGCTTCTCCATTCGAATGCGCATGCGAACACACAGACGCAGCGCGCGTCGTAAATCGTCGTAAAAAACAATACGATTTCTGACTGATACTAGCTGTGACGGGGCGAGCAATCGTTCACATAATAATGGGTATAGTACAAAAACTCTGAGCGATGTTTTCCTTATTACTAAAGCAAAATTATTAATGTCGTCATTTCAGAATACAGATCAAACTAGTAAGAAGTATTGTTGTGCCAATTCATAAGACACCCTAACATAGTTTTTTTAGACATGACTTACGAAGTGAAGTGTTATTTTTCTTGGAAGTAAATGTATAGAAGAACGTACTGAATTTCCTGTACATCGGACACGCGCAGGAATGCGCAGGCGCTCAGCTCCGCCTCGCTGCGGTAGAAAGGCCAGGCGGCGGCCAGAACGCACCGAGCATCCCCGCCCGCCACTCGTGCCTGCAGTAGCGCTGTTCCTTCTGCCACGCAGCTCGCCGCGCTGCGCAGCATCGCGCCCCCTGCGCTCACCGATATATTCAACCTGTACATTCACCGATTCTGCCTCACATGTCCATACACAGCATCAGACCTGCCCGAAAGCACACGCTCTAAAAAACAACGTTCACGTTCGATCCGAAAGATATTTTGTCATTGTTAGTAACTTATGTGAAGCGTGCTTTTGCTCCAGGTTTCCGTCACGCACATGCTTGCGGACTTGCTGTGCTCTATGCGTGATGCTATTACCTCCTTGTATAAGATCGAGGTGACGCCGTCACCGGTGAATGTACTCTCTAAGAAAGGTTTTTCCCACTAGAAACGGGGTACCTCGAAGTCGTGTGTGTTTAGGATGCGGACCTAAACTCTCACTCACTCTAGTCAATTTGAGGCGGATAATCGGATCAACGTACTTCAGCAGTAGCGTGAACACCACATACTCTGGGTTGGGCTATCCAAAATAGCACAGCGTAAAAAGTAAAAGTACTGAGGAAAGAGTAAATATCCAAATGCTAATTACCCTAGCCCTCACTTTGTGGTTTGACCATCGATGTTTTTTTCGTCTTGAATAATTAAAACATTTCCCTCTGAGCCAAAAAAAGCAAAAGGCGCGCTTTTAAAATACGATTCCTATTAACCTTATGAGCGAAGAGTCCGCGAGGTCCGGCTGGGCGGCGGGAGCGAGCAAGCGCACACGGCCGTAACGCATGTGCCGCAGAGCGACCGCCAGCAGCGCGGCTTGCGCCCGAGCTCTGTCACTCGCCTCCGGCTCCCAGCTCACCACCAGCTCAGTCGGCAAGCCGCGCACCGTCACCTGTCTCTCGCCTACGCCCCCTGCAATACATAACGCATTCCGTCACTCCTTTCCACAAGCAACACATGCAGCACATGCAGCAAACGCGTGCTGCGCTACTACTCACATGTTAGCAACCGGGCGCACGCGGAGTTGTGCAACTCTCCCGCTGCGCATGCGACACACTCCTGCAGCAGCAGCGCAACTATGACCACGCGCACACCTACTCTCCCGCCGTGCATGCTGCGCCGTGACGACAGTTCTATTGCTAAGTTGTTAGATCGAGCCGGAGCTAGGGAGAGAGAGACCAACGCGAACCGGAACGATTACACCGGGAGCAGTGCGTTGCAAGACTCTCAGGGCGTCGTGTGTTCGGAGATGATTTCGTAGTTATCGGTAACAAACTCAGTGCACGACGAACATCCGACCGATGCTCGGGTATGATTTGTCAGTGTAGTAGTTTTGATGACCAGGAGATGGAATCGTACGCGACACCAGCGATCCACCGGTCGAGATGAACGTCGACTTTTGATTGAGGAAATAAGTTTGTTTCGGCACGGAGCGAGCGCGGCCGTCAGCGCGGGGGGAAGCGCGGAGGCAGAGCGGGGAGCAGCGCGGATAACGGAACGGGAAACTAAGTGCTCATATTGTGAAATAATAATAGCGGCGGATTGACTGTCGCACACTCGTCGTTGCCCTCGCCACGTTTTGATGCAGTCATAGAAATGGTTTTAAGCAGAAAGTAAAGTGTGCTTGTTGCCTAGTAAGATTAAAACTTCTTCAGCATTCGCGTCGCCTTTACTTCGGGGTTACCGCTACGGGTATAAAAGGGTATAGAAGCTGAGGTGTCGAGAGAGATCTGTATTCTAATTAAAAGTAAAGAGTTCTGTGTGAAGCATAATATACCGCGTGACTGTTCCATACGTTGCTTGTATTCGTCAAAGTTAGTTGGATGCCTACACGCCCGCCGAAGTAATATTGTGGAAGGTTCCCGCCGTCGCTCGCCGCTTGGGTTACATCCGTCGTCTGTTGGGTTGGCAAGAGAATTCCTTTGACAGCGGTCTAATGATCTGTGAAAGTATGAAGGTTCAAGTGACAGGCACAACAGTGTTTAGATATGCAACTGCCGTCACGTATAATTTATATAATCTTCAAGTCTCCCATTTGGATATTAGTTGAGTGTATTTAATGCGTGTTTACTTTAAAAGCATTCGTGTACAGAGTGCAAACCCATCTCTCCTCGAAGTACCGGTACGGCATTCGATTCCCCGTAACAACCCAACTGTAAGCCGTAAAGTAAAGTCATTAGGGGAAGGTACTATTCGTAAGCGATAATATTGTTTCAATTAATTAATTGTAGAATTAGTATCTTTGCCACGTTTAAGAAGTATATCCCGGTGGTATTAGCATTACTTTATTACTCGAGGTAACGTCACCGCGCAAACAAAGACGCAGAAGTGAGTGGTGCGGTGCGCAGATACCTTTTACAATTAACAATGGATAGCGATGCGTGAAGTACTAGCAAGTCTGCGGCGATGTATGTGCCGATCAATTTTGGATCAGTTCTGATAATGAGATAAATCTTAAATTTCGTTACCCAAAATTCTTCTGGAAATACTTACTTTTATTCTAAGCAGACTTTAAACTAAAGTGAAATGAAACTGACAGATCCAATGATTAATACATTGAATTTCTGAAGCTGTGAAGTGTGTATAATAGTAATTCAGTAGCTTGAGCTCCATAGGCGCTGTACTTCGAAAACTTGATCGTCTTTGGAGCGTTGCTGTGAAGGGAAGCGCTGCAGAGGGAGTGCAGGGGATAGAGTGCAATTGCAAGTCAGGGCATAAGTAATGAGTTGTCTTTATTTCATCAGTTCCACATAAATATTCAGTATCATTATATACAGTACGCTGCTTCAGCTGACTAGAATAAGTCGGAATGTATGATGAGAAGATATGCAGTGCAGGGCGGCGGTGTCAGGGCAAGAAGCGGTCGGTGTCGCGTGGCTCTGTGCTGAGGTAGGTGGTGTCGGTGTGCGCGGAGGTGAGAGCGGCAGCGGCGGTGTCAGTGGCGGGGGCGGGGGCGGCCCACGAAAGCCAGCGCGCGGCTGCACGCTCAGGCGGTGCGCGCCACGGTGGCTCCGCGGGCAGCGGCAGTGCGTCCAGCGGCACGTCCAGGCACGGCTGCAGCAGTTGCGGCGCCTCCTGCAGCCTTGCCGCAAGCTGCGCCGCTGTCGGGCGCGCGCTGCGCTCTCGCTGCCAGCACAACGTGATCAGCTCTTCTCTGCACATTTCAATGAAACAGAATATTGCACTTTAATTCGGAAGACGTATGCGGACATGAGCGAAGCAGTAATATCGCGTTGTCGCGTTCCACAAGGGCAGTACTTAGTAGTGTTTTTTATCAATTTCACATAATAACCGCAACACTGAAATATACATTGTATTAAATTTGACGTATGTTCTAAGTGAACAACCCCGATCTCGATGTGAGCACGTCTTGATATTTCCTTCGACTTACAGTTATATAATATGCGCATAGTTGCACTCACTCACAAAAAATTTAAACAATTACGTATACAATAATAAACAACTAACTTACAGATTATAAAATAACGGAGATTTTTTTACATCGCTAAAGGAAGGAACGCTGAACATATCGCACTTGGTTTTTAATATTATTATACTAACGAAATATGCGGTGGAGTGGCGAGCGATGTCCGTAAATAATACAATGCAAAGGTATAGAGCAAATACGGAGCACTGCTCAAGCAATTTTAGAAATGGGCCACTTGTCGTCATGGATGGCCGCGGCGTGCACTTACAGGTCGGGGCGCAGCGCAGCAGGCAGGTCGGCGGTGTGGCCGGCCTTGACGCGCGCCAGCACTTCGGCGTTGCTGAGGCCCTGGAACGGCAGTGAACCGAACGTCACGATCTCGTAGAGCAGCACGCCGAACGCCCAGACGTCAGAAGCGGGCGAGAAGATGCCGAGTGCGAGGCTCTCGGGCGCCATCCAGCGCACGGGCAGCATGCCCTTGCGACTGAAGCGGTAGTAGTCGTTGTCGAAGACGAGGCGCGTCATGCCGAAGTCAGCCAGCTTGAGCACACGGCGCGCCGACACCAGGCAATTCCGCGCGGCCACGTCGCGGTGCACGTACCGCAGCCGCGCCAGGTACGCCAGAGCGCGGGCCGCGTCGCGCGCCATGCTCGTCAGCCGCCGTGCGGACACCTCATCCGCCTCGCCCTTCGGCTCACAACCCGCATCATCCCCCGCCACCGCACCCGCCAAGTGACGCCGCGCCAGCAAGTAGTTCTTCAGGTCCCCATACAGCATAAACTCCATGACGGTGCACACGGGCTCCGTCTTCGTAACAACGCCCAGGAGGCGTACTATGTTCTTGTGGTCGAAGCGCTTCATCGCCTCGGCTTCCGACAGGAAGTCGAGCTTCTCCTCGGTGGTGGCACCTGCCTTCAACGTTTTCACGGCAACGGCGGTCCAACCGCGCTCCCGGGAGAGCAGTGCGTGGCCGCCGTACACGGTGCCAAAAGCGCCCATGCCCAGCTTGCGGTTGATGACGACGCGCTCACGTGGTACCTCCCAACAGTCCAAGCCGTCCGGCTTGGCGGTCGGCACAGGCATCTCGCGCATGGCCAGCGCCGCCAGCCGACCGCGGTACTCGAGCTCGGCGCGCCGCTTGCAGTGCAGCGCGGCGGCGGCCAGTGCGGCCATGCTCAGCACCAGCAGCAGCGCTGCCAGCGCGACGCCTGCCGCGCGGCAATCGGCGCGTAGCAGGTCGGCTAGCGGGCGCAGCGCGCAGCGCTCGGTGCCATCGCCAGGCGGCGCGCCGTCGGCGGTACGCCAGCGTGGCGCTAGCAGCTGCATCTCCGCAGTGCGTCGCCAGCGTCCTACGGCGCGTCGTGTGCCGTTCTCCCACTGCAGCAGCACGAGGGGAGCATCACGTGCCGCCCCAGCCCCCTCCCGCACCCACTCGAAGCGCCCCGTCAGTCCCGCATATTCCTCCCCCGTCGCGTTCTCGACGAGACGACTGCAATAATAGCGCGCAATTTCAATATATGACAAACCGGCAACTTGGTGCGTAAATAACCAACGACAAATAAACCCAGAACCCAGAACACTGTTATGTCGTTATGTTCGCGATGTGAAGTTAGTGTCCAAGTTGCATACTAGATGTCAATAGTGTGCTCTCATTTCAATGCCATACTGTCAAGACGGTACATATAATCTCGAACTAGATGTCGTTAGTGCTTCCTTGTGACATTCCTAGAACGCTCTGTTAAGATTTTCCCTGCGTAGTATATACAGATCAAAATTATTAAATAAATTTTCTTTCGTCCAGTTACAGTCATTTCATTCAAATGTGTCTTAGTGTCAGTGAAGTGTATTGGGGTAATTTTGGGACGTCTCAACAGTTAGAGATGGCCATTAATTACGAGACGATATCCAACGATTCGGAAAGTGCTGTACACGACATAAACCACAGTTCTGCTACGACTCACTAACTTAACATTGTTCTTCGCGTAAACAAATAACTATACGAACACTATAGAATGAATTGATAAATACTATGGAAACCCTGCACCATCAATTATTTCAATTTTTTTTGGACAATTGGACAGTAAAGGTACGTGAAGTGCTGAGGATATAGGCGTCACAACTGGACAAAGAATCCTCAAGCAGGTCGGTCAGCCAATCTCGTAATGATCTGACATTAAGAACGAACCACTGATGGAAGAAGTTGATAGATAAAAGAACGTTTAAAGGGACAGAGAACGACATACGCACAGGATAGTGAAGAAGATACCAAAGTATCGGAGAGACCGAGCCTCCCGCGCGGATATTTAATAAGATGTGAAAAAACCATTTTATTTATTCAAATCAAAACATTCATTATTCGAATTGGCTATTACTAGCAATTCCGAATCGTCAATGAACATAAAATGTTGGCATTGTCGTCAGTGTCCTACAGCAAGCAACACAACAACCAACTCGAAGCAACCGAAAGACAGCTCTGCTGAGAAGAGCCGGCGAGAAGGTCGACAGTTGCTATGCTAAAGTATAGTCTTATGAAGAGTGCTCGTCAGTAATTAGCTTTTTGCCATTCAACTCCACGCATTATCACCACTGTAGTATTTTCGGATACATTGATATATGCACTGTTTTCAATAACTTTTTTAAAATATTGTTTTTAAATTTCTATCATGTAATATCAGCAAAAGGTTTGAAGTTGATCGTGTAATTGTGTACACGCACACCTTGTGCAAAAAACGAGTTATATTACTTAAAGTTTGAAGACGGACAGTGGGAGTGTACAGGTTATTTATATTGCTTGTATTGCCACTGTTTCTTTCTCACTATTTCTTAAATAATATTGAATTTTTGCAGACAGTCAGATTATTATAGCAACCTACACTAATATCGAGCGCCGCAAGTGTCCAGATCAGCAGACGGAGACCACGTAATTAATTCCAGATGAAAGAATTCACTCACCGCACAGTGTCGGGGTCGTGCAGGTCGGCGAGGCGGTCGGGCTGCGCTGACAGCAGCCGGTCCAGCGCGGCCGCCCATAGCCGCAGCACATCATACAGCAGCGCACCCAGCGGCGCCGCGCTCGCGCATTGGTCAGCCCCCACGCCGCCTGTACCGCCTACGCGTTGCGCCCACGCCGTGCAACGCACACGCCACCGCTCACGCCACGCGCTCTGCAGCGACACACGACATAAGTGAATCCACCGCTTACCACAGTATTGGACATAGGTCAAGCCGCGATCAACTCACAATGTTGACAGCTGGCTCGTCGGGGACGGCCGGCAGCGTATCGGTCTCCCCGCGCCACGCGGCCATCCACTCGGGCGCAAAGCTGAGGTGCCCGTCGGCGGCGGCGTCGAGCTCGCGTTGCGTGCAAGCGGGTCGGTCAGAGGGCGCGGCGCGCAGCCAGCGCGCAGGCAGCGCGGCCGGCAGTAGCCAGGCGGCGCCTGCCGTCGGCACCAGGCCCGCGCGCCATCCCGCGCACAGAGCCGCGCGCACCACCCGCGCGTCCTCCGTCGCCACCAAGAGAACGCGCGCGCCGCCCGCCGCCCCGGCCGCAGCGCGTGTCGCCCACTATCATTACACGTGTTTTACTTTATTCCCACGCCCACACAGACAAATCCACCATCACCCGCTTACGGCCCCCCACATACCAGTTGCATTACTTAAAGATACAACAATATTGGGGTTGTCGCACGTACATAGATACGAAGTGAGCATGTGGCTC
>DWIC01000664.1:0-10845 GCA_018248135.1 Battus belus
TATATATATAGTATAATATGTATATATAGTATATCGTTAAAAATTTATTTTTTTGAACCTCAAACACAAGGTCACAAAGAGAGCACCGGAGAGAGCTATTCAGAAAAGAGGAGATTCGCAGAACAACCAAAGCTACTCTCATGTAGCTCGAAAAATTTCGTCTGAAACGGCAGTGGGCGGGGCGGGGCACATCACTCGTTCAACTAGTGGCCGTTAAGGCCGATAGAGCGCTAATAGCCGCGCGGTGTCCAAGGTAAACCAACGAACTAGTTTAAGTCTATTAAGGGCGGTTATGGTATATGACCCAACAAATGTCTTTGGTCGACGTCTATGCCTTAAAAGGATAGGCGATCCCTAAGATTGCCACGTTGACTGGTTTGCGGCTTTCGATGACCTTGTCTACGTCGTCAGTACACCTAGTCCACAAACCAACGAACAAACAATATTAATCCGTGATATAAATGAACATATTTTTCATTCGTTTGATATAATATATTATATAAAGACGACATCATATTTTTGCTGTTCAGTAACTACATCTAATGAAAAAAAGACTAGACTTTTTACCGTATCGGGTTAAACCCCATTATGTTACGGCCACGGAAAACCTATTACACTTGGTGTGGACGTCAGTCTCGGCTGCGGTTATCTAATTGACCAGCGGACTGTTATTTCGAGAATAAACTGTTTAATTTCACAACGACTAATCAATTTCAGTTTGCAAAGTCGAGATTTAATAACGAACACAAATTATATTTTGAAATATTATCTAAGATATATTTGATTTAAATATTTGTAAGAGTAGTCCATGAGTATAGTTAGAAAAACATATAATTTAGAGGATCAATGATCAGCAAACTTGTAATCCACAGTAGCAGGTTTAATATTCTAGTTTATACAATTATTTAATTATTTCTTGCACATTCAGACATAGGAAATAATAAAACATATGAAATACACAAAAGAAGTACCAGTTGTGTCATATGGAAAATATTTAAAATTATTATTTAAAAAAATCAATAAATTTAAGGTATAATATAAAATTGGTATTTTCGTGTTATACCTATACGTATGAATCAACTATACAATGCGCTTTATTTAATAAAGGGGTGCTATAGTTTATTTTGAATGTATTAAGAATCTTAAAAGTATATGGCTGTTTTTTACTAAGTCATAATGAGAAATACGATGGAACCGACATTCTGTGATTATATAAAATTAACTTACTGAAAGTAAAAAAAAAATTACCTCGTTTCGAACAACGCATGTTATTAATTACTATTCATTTATTTTATTAGATATCTGCTATTGCAGGGTAAATGAATACATTAGTACAATGTATTACAAATGGTATTGCGTTTTCTATCTACATATTTTAATTCAAATTATCTCAAACATATCCGTTTAGATAGCATATTGATATTGCGAAGAACACGTACGATTCACGTTTTTCGATTACTGAGCACGCGACGCCGCCTATATCTCGATATCGTCGTATTTACATTTACATCTCCGGAACACATATACAGTAAAACTTGCTATTTTGTATTTTGCCTAAGTAATCAATATTTTGAATTCTGAATATCTCTCCTAACTTTTAGTTCGGTGTTCCCCATATTACATAAAATAATGCTGAACCTCATGGAAACGAAGAAATGAAAACATGAAATATGAACTTTTGTTTATATTCTAAAATATACTTGGTTTAAGGGACTTAGTACGTAAGATACGTAGGTACGCCCACAGAACATAGCAGAGGGGTAACAGGAAAACACAATTTACTCATTTTTGCTACGATAAAAGTAAGAAACGGTTCGCCTCTATTCTTGAATGAGTAAAATGGACAAAACAATTATTGTTTAATTTTTTTTTCGACAGATTGTGTCAGTCGCTCAATTGGCATTTTTATAGTTATAGTTTAATATTGTATACCACAGTGTTATACATAAATGTTAATTGTTATTAAACGTTTTCGTAGGTTCGAGGAAGAAAGAGGAGAAAATGGATCTTAGCCTAAAATTCCTTTACTGGTAGTAAAACTGGACCTGAAACTCTTCCGGGAGGCTCAGTTTATGCGGCTTCATTCCACTACACTACCGGATTCGAAAGCCTAACACTTCGACTTAGTTCAACGGCTGCCGAGAGAATACCTAGGATTAGGCTGTCGCACTATATGTGTTTAACATTTCTACTCATGATAACCAAACGTCGACTTAGTTTTTTTGCTATATTCTGGTTAACATTACTATCACTTCGAAAAGCGTCAGCGCTGGGAGAAGTGGCTGCAGTAACTCCAGAAAAATTAGCATCATTATCATCATTTCAATCGTAGGCCGTCGACTGCCGAACATGGACCTCTCCCCAACATTTACATTCAAAATGATTGGAAGTGGCCTGCAGCAACCTTTTTCCGACGGCTTTTACAAGGTCGTTAGACCTCTTTATAGCTGGAAATACCCATGCACATAACGCTTCTATTTCATACAGTCGAGCTTTTTCCTCTAAAAAGAACACATATTCATTTTGCACTCTCACAGTATCCTGAGCTTAAATCATTGAGTTTTGTCTTAACCTAATATATATAAAGTGTAAGCACTAAACATTTTGTAAAACAGCCTTGTCAAAGGCATTAAAGAGCCGCATACGTGTCCCGTGTTTCTCTAAGAGCACTCAATCGATTACGATTATGTAAACATAGTCTAGACAACGTTGGTGATGTTCAAAGACCGCGTGTACAGAGCAATATGTAAACACACATTAGACATTAAAATAATATTTTTTATTTTATTTTATACAAAGCAAATTATAATTAGAAATAAAAAGTAATAAAATCCATTAAAAGGTATTTAAAAATAAAGATATAAAATGTAAGTAATAGTTATACATGAGTAAAATAAACAGTCAGTGAGGAGGAGGGACAGACGATATGGACTTAAAAGAAAAAAGAGATCGTGAAGAAGGAGAAATTAAAAGGATGAAAGAAGAATGAGTAATAAAACATTAGAATTAAAACTATTTATCCAACAATGTAAGATCCGTTTCCCAAACTTGGAAGGTAAGAAATTCCCAAATATGGGGACCATTATGAAAAAAAAATGTAAATACTCGGGAAAACCATCACACTACATTTAAGCGAGCAAATAAACAGCCTGTTTACCTGTAAGACAAGAATATCTCGTCTGTTAATTCTAGTACAATAATGTAAGGATAAAAGAAACTTATGTCTTAGGTTTTCAGTAGGCGGCCACAAACCGATAGGGGCGGAGTGGGCAAGTTACTCACTAGGTGGACCGATGACATTGTCTAAGTCACGGAAAGTCGTTGAATGCGGTAAGCCCTAGACCGACCATCGTGGTTATGTGATGGTTATATGATATTGGTTAATATGATGATTTAAAACTACAACAGTCATTAGTCAATTATCTCCTGATGGTAACCTAAACCTTTAAAATTCTGGAGGGATCGAAGGTATTGGAAGTCTATGGATCTTTGTGATTAATGCGTTAATGTAATATGTAACGGTTTTTTGTAATAGATATTAAAATATTATAATAAATAATGTAATAATAAGTTCAGAATGTTTCGATATCGTAAATGACATTTTAAAACGATTTGCTAGTCGCCATTCAATATTAATTTAACTGTGTTCGGAGTTCAACCATATTTGGTAGGCTGCCTTTAAAGCTATCGCATTTAATGCGCTCTGGAAATCCCTATATACCGAACGAAACACGTGTTAAATTTTTCGCACGTTTGTCAAGCAATCGGGAAGTGTCTGAAGACGCGTGAGTCAGTAGTTCAGGCAAAAGGTCGGGCGACCTTTAATACAATCAACTTGTTTGTTTATCCAGTAACCGTCGATACTGTAAAATGTATAATATTATATCGCTTCTAAGACCGCTAACGTATCGTATTTGAAATATCAAAATAATAGTTCTACAGATTTTTTTTTATTTTTGTCGTTGTATATAACTTTTTTTTCTTAGTGCTTTATTAGCACATTTGCATTGGAGGTATATAAAGTTTCTATGGATTAAATGGTGGAAAGACCTGTTGGCAATCATTCTGAATATTATTTAGAACTACAGCTCGGTCTGCAATTTCGATCTTATCAGATTGAGGATTTTACATGTCTCCTTCTCTGTTTATGTACTTATTTGTTAATTAAATTTTAAACTTATGTAATGTTATACGTATTAACCGGTATTGTATAACTCGAAAATCACTATCTCTAGAGACAGTACATCACAAATATAACTACGTATAGAGTATATGAACTACACGATGTACTTCGACGAGTTGGTTTTATCCATCGATCAACGATCAAGATTCGTAATAATGAAAAACACAGAATTTTGTTAAAGAATGTCTTGAATGAATCTTTTTAATATTTGAAATATACCATTTACCAAATAATTACATAAGTTTCGGCTCCGTCAGAAAGATGAATTAATGTTTACACATTACTGTTTGATCTTTTTATTCTATCCGATGTAAAATTACAAGAAAATCAATAACATTTAGTTAGTAAAAACGAGTTAAGAATGCATTCACAGGGGTCGAAATGTCTATTTACATCAAGTGTCCCTTTTTGTTTGGTGAATGGAACAAGGACAAACGTTGAACTATGGTGTAAGTTGATTGTACTTGTTTATCCGACCACTTGGCTTATTTTGACCGCTTTAATCGAACAAAAAATAAATGCCATTTATACGAAAATTTTATTATTAATTATTCATCTAAATTGATTAATGCCGCCATCCTCGAAATAATCCCATTGATGACAATCAGAAAGTCATTTGAACGACAATAAGATAGAGAACTTACAAAGCAAATACCTGCTATTCTATAATAATTAATAGTAACGTGTTAAACGGCTAGTTACGTGACGGCTAAGAACGTACTATATGGTGGGAGATACCCCCTGATCATCCTAGAAAGAAGACTTGGGGGAGTTTCTTCTGTCATTGTTCTGGATAATCTCCGAATAAGAGTATTGTTAACTAGATTATAACGGCCAACCGCAGTCGAGGTTTAGCCCTCGAATCAAAATATTAGGAGTGAGTACGTGTGAGCTAAGGAGGTAGAGGTAAGCCTTCTGCACCCGTCATTGTTATCTAACAACGACAATTAAAGAAACGTTTATTAAAACGTTGTTTTAGTAATGGATCACGAAAGAGATGTCATAATATGTAATGTATTCAATAGTTAAATTATTTTTATATAGTCTTTAAATATTTTTACAGCACGTTTGACCAACTCAAATTACATCGCCACTTAACGTTAGGCGGGTCTGTGGTTAAGCGCCGTACTGGCATACAATTACAAAAGGAATTCTTAATTAACAGCAACAGTACGTTGCCGGTCGACTGTACTCTTTCAATATTCGTTATCTTTCTAGCGATGGTCGTCACCGAGATCTAGGTCTTTTCTTACATCTCTTTCTAGTCTAAATTCGGAGAATTTCTACAGATGTATTATAGCAGGAATACGTGAACGTCATATACACTTAAAATTTTTGGTTCTTACATTTTAAAGAGACAGGCAATTAACATATTTATATATATTTGCCGCGTCTATTTTTAATCGCGATGGTAATTTAGAGTGCAGCCGAAATATTTAACCCGTGTAAAAAAAACCCTAGATCAAGACTAGGCTCTCTATAATATGTTACCATAAGTCATAAGTTATTTTGACCACATCGCCCGTAGACAACTAGATAAATTTGCCAGACTAGTGATTGTAGAGCAGAAGTAAAATAACAAGCCGCAGATCATCTATCCGGTGGTCAAATTAATAACGAATTGTCTATCACTATGATCTCTAGAACAGCAGAGGATAGTATGGTATAGCTCGTCCTGGATTCCGTTTTAAAACGGGTACGACTTTTAGATTTAAAGAACGATTGAGAAGAGATCGAAAACATGTATACACAGCAAACTTTCTCAGTAAAAACAGAGAGATATCACAAAAATAAAATGGTATGGAAGCGGTTTTGGTATTTCATCTGTCGATGAAGGATTTACAAATATATGCCACATATATTTGGCACATGTTTATCATTTTTTTATTCACTTTGAATCTGTGATTAGTCACAGGACAATAAGATTGATATGTTGCATCCTTTATGATGAGCAAAGCGCGCACTACTCCGGGCATCTGCTTACAGACTATATATTGACTACGGCCTATTATCCAATTCCTAGATTATACATCCTTTAGTCTTTTAAGAATTTCATCTATCATGTGCTGGAACATTTGAATGAGTTTTTAACTATTCTATTACGGCTAAAGGAGTATTTCCAAAGCAAGGGTCTATTATTGAGGATATTTGAAATTTCAACCCAGCATCCGATTCTGTCTTTTGTAGTCAACAGTTCGCTTTTTACGTTTATGTGGTGTTGCACGTACTTCTTCGGTCAAGGTATTTTATAAGTATTTCACGGTCAGAAATATGGCGTCCGCAGGTGAGTTGCTTTGTCACAGAGAGAAAAAATTCATCTATACTATTTTTGCAGCACAAGCGTTAATGCATCCACCTGCATCCATATTTGTATTTCATCAAGCCATGCTTAAAACTGCTCCTGATGTTTGCATGTAATTTTTTGGAATATAAAAAAAAGATGGAAAATATTTTTAGAGCGAAAAATAATTAGTAATGCATAATATCTAATTGATATTCTACACGCACATAATTCCTCAATCGCTAAATATACCAATAGAATAATAATTAAAAGACTTTAAAACTTAGACTTCGAAATTCACCGACACTCATAACATATTCCACCGGCTTTCGGCGAACGTATAGAGTTTTCTCGAAACGATTAGATCTCGAAAGAAGTTTAGCGCCTCAAGGCCTATTTGCTGTTGGCAATATAATAAGTTATACCGTACCTTTCCCAATTAATATTAACCAAATGCCACTGAAATTGACTTTAATAACGCACAATCAATAAGTACGTGCAGTTTGTCTCTAGCCTTTAAAGTTATAAAACTTTTAAGCAAATGTAAATAGATATATAAATATATATATAAATAACATTATACTTTATGACGGTATCGTGGACTACGGAATCAATGTCGCGTCACATTAATTTTAATACTCCTTGCAGTAGTGTAGCCGAAGTTGTCACACGTGGTCAAAACGTTCTATACGTACGTCTGTTAATTATTCGAAATAAGTGTTTTTTTTTTGAGTATTTTTATCTTTAAAAAGAATAACGTTAATTATAACAAAACATTGTTATGTTGTTTAATATCGTAATATTGTGAAATATTATATTTATTTCTTAAATATTTGTTACAATAATGGTGACAGTAAATTTTAGGCTTACTTTATAACTCGATACCTAACTGAATAAAATCAACGCTGTAGTACATTTAGGTACTTTTTAAGTTATAACTTGATTGTAAAACTTTTTTTTGTTAAATAAATCTTTCTCTCACTTTTTGTTTAATATTGTACTCTATGTAATAAAAATAAACATCTGTTATTTTTTTTATAGAGCTTAAATCTATGCTACATACATATATTATTGAGCCATAGTTTGAAGGCTGTCGATAGTAGAATAAGAATCCGTGAACGCATAAATATTTATAATTATATAAGAAAGTATAGTACAAATTACAACATGTATTATTTTACACTGTTGTTGTGCCAAGTATAAATAAATTAAACTTCTTTTCGCTAGTATCTACATATTAAACAGTATATCATAAGTAGAGCAAATAGTAGGTCAAACCCTGGCGTCATCATTAGAAAAATGCGTACCTATTTTAGAGCACTAACATACAGTATTTTGAAATAGAAAATACTATTAATCGTCACTTTTGTGTTCGCTGCCAAAACAAATTTAGTTTAATTTTGACACAAGAAACAGATATCGCGACATTAAATTGACAAAATGTTATCTCTGTAGTTACTAATATGACATAACGGTTACCCCAATTTAAATCGGTTTTAAAGTAAATTGAAATACATATTGCTTTCAATATATACAAATAGATTTAATGTATCAGATGACGTTATATATCGATTTAGATTGTATAACGTTCGATGCATGCCCTGTATGAGCTCACAATAAATCAGCTCTCGCCCCGGAGAGGTTAACTGCCGCGTATGGGGCCCGGAGTTTTTACAGCGTAAACAAACGCTAGTCGCCGTCCGCTGATCAAAGACAACGCGTGGCATGTGTTGTAAATCGGAAAGTGTCGAATTAGTCTCAGCGAAATGGCGTTTGTTCACTTCTAAAATTGTTCTCTTGTGACATTCATTGTCTCGTTATTTATGTTATTATACACTTTTCATCATCATTGCTGGGTTAATCCTCTCAGATTTCCAATAGGAACTGCTTTACGCTTCTAAGTAATAAAGTCCATGGCAAACCGACGTGTTATTATCTCATCAGGCCATAACGCAAAGTACATTTGTCTACGGTGCCTTAAGGTTGTAGAGTGCAGACCACGTACAAACTACCGCAGAGTAGTACGTCACCCCACGATGTATAGACAACTTGATAAAGATACTAAGTTATGCTATTACATCAATTATCATTCATTTATATACACATCAAACTTCGAAATAGATGTGTAAATTTACTAATTGAAAACATTTTCAAAATGTGGAATGTTTTTTAATTTCTTAATGAAGTAGTGAAGATATAGTCATTTTTATACTTTTAGATTTATTGGAAGATGATATATAAAATAAAGAAATAATTATAGGCAGATTTGATACTTTAGCAAAAAAGCTCCATTAGACTGGAAACTAATGTTGTTTCTGCGCATTTATTTTAGAGAAAGACCAGTAGATTTTTACCGCGCCGGCGGGAAAATTTGTATATTAGATGACAAAAGGTTGTTTATAAAGAAAGTAAATATATTTTTGATCAGAAATAAAAACTTATAACAAATATGTCGTGATAATTTAATTTAAGAAAGCGACATTACTTACCGGTCCACTTAATGTATAACAAAATCGTTGTTAAAAAGCTAATGTAGAGATAGAGCTTATACTGTGATATGTGAGTTTCACGAAAAAAATACAGACGAAGGGAACATCCACTCGTTCTGGAGTACTGCTGAAGGGATAAATGAATGGAATACTACTGAAGTAATTAAAAATAATAAAACACAACAGTAGTAGAAAAAGGAAAAGGAGATAAACTGTAAAATGTCTAATGTCTGTCTAATAATAAAAGAAAATTTATAAATTAAAAAATATCAAGTAGTGCCAAATTAGAATACAAAACAAAATAAGTATTATAAAATAACAGTACAGAAGGAATAGTGAAGGAAGTGAGAGACAAAAGAAGAATGCGTGAGAGATATAAAGACGCATATAATAAGAAGAGCGTGTAAATAAAAATACGTGAATAGGTTATTGAGCCAAAATTGTCCTTGTTTACCTAAGTGAAAGCTAGCGGGCTCGTGGACGCTCTCCAGCGAGATATGCGAATTTTACAAGTCAGTTAAATGAATGCTCCTGCTGCTAAGCGAAGAGCAGCGTAGCGGCGTATGGCGAGAGGATCCTGGGTGTCAACCCGGACTGAGACATGACCTCGAAAAGAAGAAGAAAAGAATGCACGGATGAGAAGAATATCCAAAACAGGGAAGTACGTTTGGCCCTCGACAATCGGGGCCATTAAAGAAATACTGTGATATTCTATCAATGAAGAACTGGAGCTTTCTAACAAAGCTTAAATTAGTTTTCCTTATTATAACATGATCATTACGTTTAAAGAATTTAGAGATGTACCAACTGTACATTGTGGGTGAACCGTCAATAGAAGAGAAAAAATTAATCTTAAATACCGATAGCGAATAAATTTTTTTTAATCGAAATTATCGTTCTTGTAGCATATTTGTCAGTTAATCAATAACTGCAGTTTTATCTTTTAATATATCGTTATTGCCGCGTTCCTATTGTGTTGTCATCTTGATATTCATCTATGTTAAACATTTCTGCACAACAAACTAGTTACTAGTAACGAAATTACAAGTGGTCATAATTATACTGGACTTAATTTTTATGGATTACCACACAAAAAGGGGGAAAACGTCTGACTTCTGTTAATAAACGTTATTTCTAGGCGGGGCAAAATCCTCACTTATACCAAAGGTCAGAAACGCGAATTTTATTGCCGATAGATATTACCTACCATTAAATAATTGTATTTACCATATTTCCATGTGTTATACGGTAGTTGGCCCCATGAGTCATTTCAGGCACTTATCCTTGATGGCAATATATCACTTCAAAAATAGCCCGTCAAGCTTCAGTACCACCACGTTCTCGTCGGGGACTGTACTATACTCGTACGCGAAAACTTTCATTTAGATATAGATTAAATATTAACAGTTGTAGCACATTAGTATACGTCGAAAAAACTGCAAATTTGTTGTTGTATTCACTGCTCTGTGGTGAATTAGTGATTTAACGACCGTGTTTATTACAGATCATTTCTTTGTAACGACATTTATTCATTTTTATGTGAGATGTAAAAATATGGTGATGATAATGTATTAAGTGAAAATTCAAATAAAATCTTCATTCGGTTACGATGGGTTAAACATAAGTGTTGACAAAGATAAATAAACATGAAGAAACGAAAGAAAAGCCAAAAAGTGCGTGTTCGCTTTGATATGAACACCACAGTAAGTATTAAACGTTTACGTCTATAAGAATTAAATATTAAAAAGTACACAAATGTATTTTGTAATTATTTTCACTGCCTGTAAGCTTAAACTTTAATAATATTAAAAAAGGATAAAAAATCAACCTTTACCACAGTCCATTAACAGGTGGACAAAGACCTCTCCCATATATTTCTTACAGAACTAATT
>DWIC01000665.1:0-10842 GCA_018248135.1 Battus belus
GTTTATATGTATATATATACATGTACATAGGTATCGGTACACGATAACGAGGCCAGTATAGTCGAAGCGAAATGAAATTTAAAGAGGGCTGTCGATGGCTGACAATAGTTGTTATGTGAGTACATGGGTGGCAGTATGGCAGGGTCTTCGAAAAAGCAAATCGTCGTCGGCACAATTTTAAGAAAATTATAGTTTATAAAGGCTCGTCAGTTTGTCGTCTAGTGGCCTCCGGCACCGGCACCGTCGCTTCGCAGAGTTGTATTAGAGCTGCCGAGCAACTTCCTCTCACTGTGTGGATGTTTGTGAACAATATTTAACAATATTCAACAATATACTATATTTAGTTTTATCTGTTCGCGTCCTGGTAACAACGTCTCTACATATTCGTACAACATTTACACAACTTCTGGTTCAATAGGCACAGGCTTATATACGACTTTCTATTGCAGCTTTCGGGCTGATTTTGAACGATGTCACTCCTACTTTGCGCTTTGGTCTAACATCCCGTTCGTTTGGTCACAACTTTAAATTTTCCTAAAATAGAACCTATGCACTTCATGGCCTTTGGGTTATTGTTTAACACAAGAAATTTAAATGTATCACATATCTATACGATTCGTTAACGCGATGTTTCACGGAAGTAGGTGCGGTGCGCACACGCACAGCAGCGGAGTGCGGGCGGGGCGCGTGGCTCTCGCCGGGGTTCGCGGGGTCGCTCACTATGATTATTCAAATGAAAGAAAAAAAAATTGTAATAATTTATTTAAAAATAAAAAAAGTAAAATAATACGTCACTTAGCCTAACCGATGCCTGAATACAAGCTGTCGGATGAGTTATGATCACAAGGGATGGCGGGGCGGGCTTAACCTATCTCAATAAATAAATAAATAAGGTAGGAACTGCGGTAGGCTCGCGACCGGGGTCAGCTGTGCTCCGAGCGCACGTCGCTGGCGCGCGCGCTCTGCCCGACCATGCACGAGCAGCCCACCGCCACGTCGAAGGTCTGCGTGGCGCCCGTCGCCGGGAACTGCACTAGCACCGTGTCGTGCATCTCCACGCACTCCAGGTTGTGATGGTCGTGCGTGTGTTCGCAGCACTCGTGTTGGGGGATACGCTGGTGTTGGCACCACTTGAACGGGTCGGGCGCACACCGCATCATCTTGATGCGCCGTGGCACGCGCTCCGGATTGTCGTCCACTTGCACGACGATGGGGCACACGGTGCGGTTGAGGGCGTCTGCCAGGTCCACGGTGCGTGGCTTGTAGTGCGGCATCGCGCTGCCTAGGGGGGCCAGCGCCGCCAGCATCGCCGCCGCGGCCACCGCCAACTTCAATAGGGTCGTTCGGTACATGTCGGGTATCGAGTGCCGAGTGTCGAATGTCGGGGGCGTGCGCTCGCGATAAGATTATCTGCCGAATAGTAAAGTGTCGGCACGCGTCGGGGTATTTAAGCGACGGCAGAGCCGGCGGCCCGCACGCGCCCACCCCGCGCACCGCCACCCCGTGGCGTTCCGCACCGCCCCGTCCCCCTCCGCCCGGGTCGCGCGCCCGCAGAGCGCCGCCACCGTGTGCGCGTGCCGCACGTGTCACTCGCGTTGCGTCGTTACATCGCTGCGCGTTCGAAAAGCAAATGTTTCGTGTGATATCGCAGTGGCGGCGCCGGCGCCAAGTGTTCTCCGTGCGTTGTTGTCGGAAGGGTCACTCGCTCTCTATGTCCTGTGCCTGAACTTTACTTGTTAAATAATGAAGTCGCGCGGGGAGCGATGGCCGGGCTCCGCGCGCCGGGTGCCCGCATCGTCCGGTTGTTAGCGCCGGTGCTCAAGAAACCTTTGAATTAGCAAGGTTCGTATGTACTTTATAGCTGGGAGTCTTAAATATTGTTTTTGTTTGTTGAGTTATCATCTTGTGAATTTTGTGTTGAGCGAATCTCTTACCCTTAAGAGCAATTCGAGTATACAGAGGCAAGTCGTGCATTGATGTCTTGTTCGGGCCGGTGTTAGTTAGTTGTACGTGAAGTTGTAGTTACGCTAACTATGTATGCATCAGTCAGAGGTGCGTTGTTGTTGTTATCTTTAGTTTGAGTTAGTAGTGATTATTTACTGGCAGCCGAATGAATGTAGTCGCGGCGCGTGCAGGTCTCCTACTAGATACACCGAAGAGAAGTGAAGGTCGCGAGAAGTCGCTTCATGCCGCCAAAGCGAATATTAAAAAACAATTAAATTGAATTAAAATGGGATGCATTAACGAGTATCTTGTATTGCTGTCGCACTAGCTCTAGAAAGCAAAATTTGTGTACAGATATCAAGTAACGTTGGTAAGACCGAATGTCTCAAATGTTTGTTTGAAACTCGGGGTTCTTTTTTCAGTCAGCTCGTCGTGGTGATCTTTGGAGGAGGCCTGTGACTTGCGGTGGGTATCTATCGACTGACATGATTATTATTACGTTAACAGCATTAATACTTATTTTTTATCAAATTTACATATTAACATATTACGAAAAAAAAACATAGCTAAGCATGAAGAACAATAAAAAATAACTTGTAGGTTAGAATAAAGATAATGTAAATTTTCTATGCAATTGAAAAATGCAATGTAACGCGTTAAAAGTAGTAAACCAACATTGCTTACCGTAGATTATACAGTGTAAGCGAGAAAATTATACGCAACAAGAACTTACAGTTAATTAAAACTGTGGCTTTTTATTTGTAATAAAAATGCGGGATTAAATCTCGATTTTCCTTGCGGTTTCTCAACTTAATTTCACTTTGATTACCTGAACCGAGCTCCAAATGCAAACGAAGCGAATTTTTACCGCAACATTTTGGGAATAAGACTCCTGTTTATTTTAAAGAGAAAAAATCTTACATAGCAAAAATATTCTTTTTACTTTGACACCGACTAATTAACAGAATTATGAATAGGACAACGTTGCTACGTTGTTACTTAATTTAATTTTCCCCGTATAAATGATTCACATCTTAAAACATGCTAGTTAGCAAAAATATATTATAGAGAATGTCTGATGGCAGATTAAAATATTCAAATACCCGTATTTCAAAAAATTAACTTGGATTGGAATTACAGGGAGTGCAAATATCTCAATCACTATATTGCAGTAGTCGTGTGAACATTGTACGTTTGCCATTTAGGCATTTTTAATAGTATTTTTTTTATTTTGTTTTTGATAAATGATGATATGAATGTAAATTTTATTCATGCCTGGGTTATAAACACCCTACGGCCAGGGGTCAGTCTATCTTCAAGGACATCCGGAATTATTAAAACATTTCAAAGCAGTTTAATTGAAAATCTTCGACTTTCAATATGGAAAACATTTAAGTGAAAGACCTCCAATTGCATTTATTCATAAAGTTTAGAAAAGGATCTGGAGTTCCACATTTTCAAATTATAATTCTTCAAGATCTGAAAGCAAGTAACTTTTAAGAAACATTATTATGTTTCTCACTTTTCAAAAGAGAAAAGAAAACTTTTTCACAAGATGAACATGCCGTTCAACTATAGTTGAATGTTTTTTCAATATCCACCTTAAATCCACTTACATTAACCGGAAGGAACCTTTAAAAACTTCTTACAATTGGGTTCCGAATTTCGTGTGACAGTATATTTAATACTACGTGAATTATGCATGAATCTATATTTATTCCAAAAACATTACAATATTATTCGTCTAGATCTGTTGTCGCATTTTCCCCTTACGTTAATTATAATGGCTTTTTTATTTGCTTTAGGCACTAAAGACCAAGTACTACCATTGAGCAAGTTAGTAGATCGGCAATTATTTTTTATTTTTTACGGTCTTTGGCGACAACAACAACAATAATGATAATTGAACTATACAAGTTTGTTTTTTTTTGGACTATACTTGATGGTTGTATGTAAGCTTAAAGAACAAAACTTTAAGGAACACATTATTATGTATTCGACTTTTAAATATATAAGATTACAGATTACTAGTTACACACTATTATGAGCTACGCAGCTACTACTAATTTCGACCTGCAAACAGCTAACAGCTTATATTCTCTTTCTATGCTATTTATGCTGTTTGTCTACTGACTATATTTTCGTTTTTATTTTCATTACTATTATTTTGTAGCATAGTTTCAATCCACAAAGATACGCCGTTAGGTGACCTTCCTAAAATTATACTTGGCGGTCACCATTTGTGAAGGACTGTGTAATGTATGTATGTATAAACTGTTTTATTTTCTTTATTTCTTGTTAAAATGTGCTTAGCCATACATTTTACCTATAAGACGGACAGACGACCTTGTTAACGTCATCGCAAAACATTGAATATGGGCTACTTCCACCCGGTCTTTTTGTAAATCTATGGGAGAGGCCTATGTCAAGCCGTGGTCTTCCTACGGCGGAAACAGTAAAGATGGTGCATGGAAAATAAATGACACGAATGCGCAATGAATTAAATGGCTTCATCCGTAGGCCAAATGGACCATAGCCGCTCCTTTTTACCCTATGTCGTGAAAATCAAAGACCCATATTGTTGAAACTATGGTAAAATGTGAAAACGTTCCATGAGTTTTGACAACAGGAATCAAAAGAACACCATGAGGTTTTAGCCAGTGGAAATTCAGCATAACTCATAGCCCATGTTACGGAAGTGTGACGGTAAAAGAATTTTCCACCAAAAAAATAGGGTTTCTCCAGTTGAACCTTTCTGAAATACAATCCATTTTGATAATTATCTGTATTATTATGTATAAATATCTATTTACGTATAAATAATGTCGTACATAAACAACTAGAGTAGTAATGAATTTCCTGAATTTTAACGAACGATGAATAACGCGGTTAACCGCGCCAGAATGTGTGATACAAATTTATACATCCGGTGAAAACCGAAATCAGGTCTCGCAATGCGGTAACCAAGTACCTCAACTAACAAACAATACCTTTTGTGTGAGGTTAAGCAACTGTTACAGAAAATACAAAGTTTATGCATTAACTATGCCAGTTTAAACCTGGTGATTAAAGATTGTGGCCACGGTTCGATTCCAGGCAGGTCACGCATCGTTCGAATTGCGTTATAAATGGTAATGGTGATCATGCAGTAACATATTTGCTAATTATTTCAAATTTATTAAACAAAGTAAATTGACTTTAAAAAGAGTCCAGAATGTTCTGCTAAAAATTAAAAAGTTAAAAAAATCAGCTAGTATACTATATTTATCAAATCTGTACACTTTTACAGTTCGCTTTGAAGTTCATGCGTTTGATCACTTGTTCTAGAAAATCAAATAATAAAATAACCAGTTTATTTGAAATTTAATCAAAACATAAAACGATCACGCGACTCTGTAATAATTTGTTTTTTTTTAATTTTATTGGATTTCCGAAAGCTTTCTTGTAGCAATATAAAGTCTATTCCGATGGCTAGTACATTTTTCTCGTTTATTCTATGTTATATTAATGTATTAAAGTAATTATAGTGTTTTAAATTATTGCTTAATAAGGATTTAAGAAGTGAAGTAATAACCGTAAGTATATAGTCAATTTTTGTATTAACTAAAACATTTTAAATAAATATCATTTTATAACTGCTATTTTGAGGTTCTTCAATCTTTAAATCTCTCGTTTGTCTGTGATATAAGTAAAAAGAACATTCTTCATTTAATAAAGTAAAGTAAACAAATATCTAATAACAACATATGGTTGAAATAATTCTGGTAACCACTATATCATTTCAACGCATTTCATGCTTCTACGGACACTTTGAAACATTATTTTCTCTTTTAATTTGGGCCGACATTATTAAATGTAAATTAAATTTATTGATGCATGCAATTAAGTAAACCTAGCAACAGATGTAATTAATTTTAATAAAATAATGTTATAACTGTCATTGTACCAGATTAACCAATATTCACTTAACCATTTAATTATCAACATCAGTATATAGGGATCGTTTTGGGAGTTCATATTTTTTGGTCACTGGTTATGTTTTTCATTTAAAATTTATAACTTCATCTGGTTTAAGGTGACAGAGGTCTGAAGACAGACCGGACTGTTTATATAACTACAGCACCGTGAGAATCGTTAGATTATTTATTTCATCGGCTTGGGGTGCTGACAAGCTCTTACATCGCTTCAATGAATACTCCGTGAAGCGACGTGAAAGGGCCCTCAGGAGGAGGTCTTGACTTAGTTTTAGAGAGGACCGAACTTGATCGGTTGCTGTTGACGAGTTTATTGTTACTTCTGAAAAACGTAAGCGATGAAATAAAAGTAGCAGAAGAAACTCCAGCAACGGCATACATTTGGATTATCAAGGTTCGGAACATGTTAGTTCGTACATATACGATCTGTACAAAAAGTAATGCGAATTTAGTGTATTTTCAAAAATTATTTATTTATTCGTGAATACCCTTTTGTCCCCTTCAAAGTAATCTCCTGGGATATTTATACACTTGTGCCAACGTTTTTTCCAATCTTCGAAGCACTTCAAAAAATCATTTTTTTTTATATCTTGTTCGGCTCCTCCTTCGATGCCGTCAATCGTGGCGTAGCGTCGTCCTTTTATGGGCCTCTTCAGTTTCGGGAACAAGGAAAAGTCACAGGGGGCAGATCTGGGGAATACGGTGGCTGCGCGGTATCATTAGTGTGTTGTTTTTGGCCAAGAAGTCGCGTACAAGCAGCGATGTGTGATCAGGGGCGTTATCCTGGTGCAAAAGCCAGTTTTTGTTTTTCCATAATTTCTGACGGATTGCTTCTCGCAAATTGCGCATAACTTGCAGGTGAAATTCCTTATTCACCGTTTTACCCTGTGGCAAAAACTCATGATGCACCACGCCTCTGCAATCGAAGAAAACTGTAATAAAAACTTCACCATACTTTTTGTACATACAATATATCACAAGGAATCAAGTCATCAACGCCTTTGTTAATGAACTATGTTTTTTGGTTTTTGTAAATGGATGTTAAGTTTTTGTTTCAGTTTGCTGCTGTGAAGATCTACGTAACGTAAAATATTACATCTTTAGATATCTATTGTATTGGATATTTATTCCCTTTCTCCGTCATCATTATTTTAGGCCTCCTTCTTCTTCTTTTCAGCTGATAGGCACCCACTGCAAGGTACAGGCCTCCCTCAAAAATCGCCAATATGATCGGTCATGTGCGCGACCTTAACTATGTCGTCTGTCTGTCCATCCAGTGAAGAGTCTACACTAGCTTCGTCTACTAAGTCGTGGTCAATATTCGAGAACTCTTCGACTCGAACGGCTATTGCTTGCACATAGGACTTTTTGACATAAGCCTATCCCATGACTTCTAAAAAAATGTTGTCTAATAAAAATTTAAATAGAATTATTTAATGTTTGTATTGCATTATTTTGATAAACATAATTTTTTTTCTAACATAAATTTTCTGTTCTTTAAATACATATAGTTCAAGGTACGTAAAGATTTATTTAAATTAAACCAATTTCGATCTTTGGTTATAACTTAATTAACATTTATTAGTTTGACTGGTCTAGCGTAACTCGAGATGTTCGGACTACTGAAGGTAAGCCTGAGATGGTAGTGTGAGACACTTAGGTTGTCCTTGTACAAAAAAACCTGAAGCATGCCCGATGTCGGATCACCGTTGAGTTGAATAATAATACATTTACCGCGCCCGCATAATGGATGCAATAAATACTAGTTTTGAATAGACCAGAAACGAACCCTACACTTTCGTGATCGAGGCCCCTCCGTCTCATTGTAATCGCAATAATCCACAATCGCGTATATAGCCCCACCCCTAATGACACTTTCACAGGGGTGATGTTGGCCAATGGAAAGTCCGGGACTTTCACCCGATCGCCTTGACGTTTGCAGGGGCGCTGGAACCCGCCGGGGACGGCTGCCGGCTGCCCGGGGTGCTGACGTGCAAGCCTCGGCATATGCGCGATATATTGTTTAAATTTTCCAACACCAATAGATCCGTTCAAAAACTTCATGTTCTTTTTTTAAATAATAAGGGCACGGACATCAGTCATTCCAGGTGACAATTCAAACCAAAATTCTTGTTTAAACTTCCCTTTATACAGTATTTCTAAATATAATTCAGCACCCGTTAACGACGCTATATTTTTTAATAAAATTGTTGTATTGTTTAACTTTTTTTATCGACGTCTGTAGATTTGTAATCTATTTACCAAAAAAGAAACATCATTATAACTTGCTATAACTAGAGAGTAATGTCATTTCTGCAGAATTTTACAGAAAAACCGATTGATTTTTCCGCTCCGATATTAAAAATTTGTATACTAGATGACAAAAGGTTGTTGATAACGAAGGCGACTATATTGTTGATCAGAAATAAAAACTTGTTAAAAATGTAGTCGTATGAACTTAACTGAAGAAAGCGACATTACTTTCCGGTGCCCTTATATTTAGGGAACTTACTAATATTAACATAAGAATTATAATGCAATATTATTCAAATTTCTATTATCTGATGACTTCATGAGCTACGGAAATTGCAATGGACGGGATTTCTTTACGATATCTAATCTGGAGATTCTTGTGTGGAGATTCGTGGACAGTAAATAGAATCGATAAGTTCAAGTGACTGTGGCCATGTCACATACCACGTAGAACAGATGACCGCAGGGGCCTTTGGTTAAGGTCAAAAAGTCTTACTGGAATAAGTCCTATTGGAAATTGGGACGCCTATGTTTATTTTCAATTTAGTCTTAACTATGAAGAAGCTAAAGTGTGTAGTCATCTAAATTTTTAATTCCCATCAATAACATTAACGGTTAGTCAAATTACGTAAGTAGTTTTACATCTTGAATCTATTAGGCGTTACTAAAAAAAAAATTAAACGACAAATTCAAAACTGAAATTGCTTAAGTTCCAAATATCAAATAAATTATAAATTATTTTAATTATTTAACAGCGTTATTAAATGTTAAATCACCATATGTTTCCGGATTGTATATCCGGTTTTATAGATGACAATTTTTAAAAAACGAACAACACTACACAATCCGGCGCAATATCTTGTCCTCGTTTCTCAGGAAAGTATAATTTAGGTAACTCTAAGCAATTTATGTAATATGTACACTTCCAAGAATATTCTAGAAAAATCTATGAGAAAACACAGCCTATTAGACTATTGATAATTCCAATAAGACTGGTTGGAATCGATTACCAAGGTCATCTTTCCACCTCGTGGAAAAAATAATTATCGCTTATTATAAGCCACATAGGTAATTTAGCTAGTGGAGCCTCGATTCTTGCTATAACACCACATACAATATAACGTAATTAAAAGTCCACGGAGATTTTAAAACTTGAAAAAGTGGGAACTCCAACTAGTAATGCCACTTAGAGGGGACCTTATACTTAAAGACCTCCAAGAAAACCTATTCTCGACTTAGACCGCTGCTATTGTCTGGCTAACGTTACAACTTCGGTAAACGATAGCGCTTGGCTGGCGTTAACTCGTCGTTTTGTGATTTGATGTTTCCGTAAAATTTCACTATCAACACCTTTAATATCCGTAATAGAGAGACAACCTAAGAGTTCTAAAAAGATCACACGGAGCTCCTATACAATTTTTTTTATATACCGTCTGTCCGTACATAGTCTTAATTCTCGCGTATACGGTGCTTATCACTGAATCACTCCACCTCGATATTTTTGGTACATCGTTATTTTGGTTCCATTAAGATGCATTGATTGCTTTAAGCTCAATAGAGATATAATTACTGTTTAGTTTATAAGAATTAGTTCTTAACAACATTTTGTATGTTGCTTATAGTCTATACATAAAGAAATAAATGTTTGTCTGTATGTCCTTTATAAAAACGTAAACTATGCATTTGATCATGTGATGATCTTAAGCAAAGTGTTTTTGTATGAATCCATGAACGTTTTAAGGTTAGTATAACCAATTTTTGAACAAATGGCGCCAGTGTCATTCCAAAAAATTTCATAGAAAATTAAATTTGTGTAATAATTTGTGTTTCCTTTAAATTTATTTCAGTTGGTGACGTAGCAACACAGTCAGAGTATAGTATTATATAGACTGGGCGCCCCCTGCGCCCTGCCACCTCGAATCCGCGGAATCTGCAAATGCCACTTGGGCAGCAGTGCGAGACCGATCCAAAAAAAAAGTATTATATTTTCCTTTCTCGTTATGTTATATATTACAACACATAACTGTAATTATTTTTGTATTAAGTATATGTATTCCTGGTGTTAAACATTTGTATATAAATCTGTAATCCTTCATGTAGTTACGAATATAAATAAATCTTGTATTGATGATTATAATTCCATCTACAAATAATTGCGAATGTTCTGGAAGCTTTTTGCTTCGTCTCGGTGTCAAAGGAACCGGATGTCTAGGACTAGCGCGTCCGTTCTCATTTAAAAGCGAGATTTAACGACGTATTATTATTGAGAAGCATCCGTTGCCATGCTCCACTGGCAACTGAACATAATGCGAAAAAAACTAAGCTCCTTCAATACATGTACTCTACCAATATGTATTAAATACAAATCGATACACATTAAAAATTTATACATAGAGCGATTGGTGCAAAGGCTTTAAAACGGCGAACATATAGCTCATTTGCTAGCAATTAATTACACCCTATAAAAATTAATGGCAGAGATAATAAACAACGTAACGTATTTTTGCTGTAATTATACAGCAAATAGAAATAGTTTACATTTTTCCGATTACTATACATTAAAATTAATTATTGTTTTGTATCTGTCCTTGCAGACTGTACTGTCAGAAGTTATTTGCCGGGAAATTTAGAATAAAAATAAATTATGTAACATATTTCAATACTATAAAGC
>DWIC01000666.1:0-10836 GCA_018248135.1 Battus belus
ATTATATGTTGTGCTACTTATTTTAGATTAGTAATATAAATACCTCAAATAGCAGCGGTAATTCTGGTGCCAAGAAGTGTTTATTTCGGCGACGTTTTGTGGCGAAAATGAATCGCCATGAAGGTGGGTAATGATAATCAAAATTTGTGCGATGCTTTTGTCACAGAATTTCTTTACAAAAAGTTTGTTTTTATTTTTTTATTGTGTCTTTTGATACCAACTACATTAAAAATAAGTAATTGTGGAATAAATATTAATTAGTATTTACGTCTTTGCAGGAGTCAGCTGTGATTCTTGTTTAAAAAATAACTTTAGAGGACGACGTTATAAATGTTTGATTTGCATCGACTACGATTTATGCGCTACTTGCTACGAGTCCGGCGCCGTCTCGAATCAACATACAACAGAGCATCCCATGCAATGTATACTCACTAGAAGTGATTTTGGTAAGTAATCTTTGTCTAGACATTTTTCTGTCATCAGTGACCTGACCTAGTTTTGCACTGTTACTCCACAACTGTAAAAACCTAATATTATGATTCGTCACTAGCTTATTTTAGTTATTAATTTTTGGCTAATCAGATCATGATAGCTCCTGAGCTTTATTATGGAACATTTAGCATTCCATTTTACCAGCTTTTTTAGTTTATTGTACTTGGGTGATTGATTATATGTGTAAAAGCTTTAAAGAGTGGATATATAAGCAAAATAGATTACATTTTGAATTTTGAAAATACTTTTTGTTATTTATTTTCATAAAAAAAAGTAGTAATCTATTTAATAGCTTTATATTTTACTTCTTTCATACACAATATTCCTACACAATTTGTAGTCTAAAATATCCTTTTATTAGTATAAAAAAAATTCTTACATATTTTAAAAAATATACCTATTAAAATGTTTTATTATTATTGTGTATTTTAAAAACTAATAATTGATTTAAAAGTTAAAGTGGCTGCTGCTGATGTACACACGTTTTAAAATGAGTTTGAATTTATTATGTTTGCAGACCTTTATTATGCTGGAGAGTCACAGGCTCTGGAACAACCACAGGCATACACATGTCCATTTTGTAATCGGATGGGTTTCACTGATACTGCGCTCATGGAGCATGTCACTGCAGAACATGCTGACACAACTCTTGCTGTGAGTAAATGTTGGATGTATTTTAAAGACAATCCAATATGATAATATTGGATGATAATTCTGAAACACTTCTTACATTAAGTGTAACCGAAAATTGAATGCATGCATTTTCTACCAACTAAGTGTTTGGGTGGAGCAGATATAAACATAATGAAAACAGTAGGAGAAATAAGTTTTTTATCAAAAAGGAAAAAAAACGAAATGCAAAGGTAAAAGATAAATAAGATATAAAAACTGATAAAACATGGTAAAAATGATTACTAACAATGTAGGTACATAAGTATATTATGAGGCATATGTTAAAAAATGTGTAACTACATTTACATATATAATATCTACATATGCAGTTCACATTTTTTCCTTATCTCCAAGTAATTCAAAACTGAATATAATTTAAATAATTTATTTTCCAAGATTCTGAACTGTTCACTGCTTTAAATTTCTTAAATATTTTTAAAAGTTTATTTTTCCAGATACCTAAGTTGTATATATATTTAAAATGTGACTAATAAAATTTGGACAAAATATTTGTTATGAAAAAAATCTATGACATTTGCTTTTTACAGTCGCTGTTTTATCTTGTTTAATGAAAATACTTAGACAAGGTTTTTTTTAATATTTCAGGTAGTATGTCCAGTCTGTGCATCCCTGTCGGGTGGTGAGCCAAATTTTGTGACTGATGACTTTGCCGGCCATCTGACACTTGAGCACCGAACTGGACCTAGAGATCTCATATCTTTTTTGATATCCTTTTATAAACTTATGTTATACAATTTAGATTTAAATGCATTTTAACGAAATTGCTTTAAACTATTATTAAAATCCTTTAAATACAATATATTACTAATATATTGTCTATAATAGTAAAAAAAAATTTCTGCATGAAATGTTTTCTCACCTTAAAGTGATTACTTAGTAATTTATTTTGCATTTCAATACTAACATTTTTGATACATTGACCGCTTACTTTTGATTATGCATAACATTCAAATTCATCTGAAATTGTAAATATTGCACAGTCATTCACATTTTTACCAATGCATAACATGTATAGAATATACTCCATACTTTCTATTGCAGCAAATGAGATTACTGGTGTGAGCTATATCCGCATAAACATACTACATTGTACTTATAATCCTGAGACTGGTGCAGACATTATTACATAACTTTGATAACAGATTTACTCTGAAACCTTATAAATACTTATGATTTCTACTATAAAACATAACACTATGTATAACTTTAGTTATTTTTTCCATTATGGTAATAATAATTTTCTAGTATATTAGAAAAATTATATTATACAAATATTGTGGGTACATCTACAATTTAATTGGTAACAAACATTATTCTCATTGAATAACCGAAGATTAATTGTTTCAAAAAAAAATTAACAATGAGTTTTAGCTCGCCTGGCTTAGCTTAGCCAGTCTGTGATAGTATATCATGTTTAATACAATATTAATAATCATTCATTCATACAGTATTGTAATATTTTTGTTTATTTATGATTATGATTTATTTTATATATGTATATAATCAAAAGAATATCTATTAAATATATATTTAACATTATTATACTGTACACAGATGCCTACCAAAGAGCTACTAATGTATGTAGGTTTTACCTACACAATTTTGTAATGTTGCTTAAAGTTGTTTATATACATCAAAATTCTTTAACTCCATTGTACGATGAGCCTAGCGGTATCAGACATGGTGGAGTTCGTCGAATGCCGGCCTCGGGTCGTGGCGTCAGTCGCGCCCGTCGAACTAATATGCAATTCAGGTAATAATCATAAACATTTGGTTTTTTTTATTATATTGTACCATTAGATGTGATTAACAAAATATTTTTTCTTTCAGAGTTTTAAAGTCTCTTAGATTACTTAACAATAGTTTTGATAAATTGTATCTGCAGTTGTAAGTATAAAATAGAACGCAAGTTAATGACTATATTAAATATTTCACTTTTATTTAACTCATCAATCTGTCTGACAAAATACATAATTTAATTATTATTAGGCAAAAGTAAATCTGATCAAAATTGAAATTCATAATCTCTGAGCTATGTTCTTTTCTGTGGTTCTGCAAACGTTACTAATAACAAACTGAAATATTGGTAATTACAGCAGAAAAGGTCGCCTTAAGGCGAAAGGCTAGTATAGGCCCTTAGTATGTTCAAGTAGCAAATTTTAAGGCTGCTAAACTCAAACATTCATTGCATCTCCAAGTCCAGTTAAGATTACAAAGATAACTTGCAGTATATTTCTAGTATGATTTAACATTTTTCAGTACAAGCGGTGGCATATCATCATTGTCGCCATCATCCCGTGATGCAGTAGTGGACCCCATAGCAGAACTCCTGTCACAATTGTCTGGAGTAAGACGTGGAGCCGGCCAGCCTGGAACTCCTAGCCAGTTGCAGCAATTGCAAATGCAATTGCAACTTGAAAGGCAACAGGCATCGGTATGTATTGTTCAGTCTTTTTGCAACATTGTGGACCTTCTTTCAATGTATAATAATAATTTTAAAAAAATTGAATACATGTGTTATTCATAATTATAAGGAATTTAAAAAAAAGTAAAAACCACAAAAATATTATCCTGGATGATGCATTATCATTGTTCTGAACACAAATGTAGACAAGTATTTAAAAAAGTATGAGTATATAAAAATAGGAAATAAAATTTATAACAATTCTATTCTTTCATGTTGCCTTCGGAGAGATCAAAGGGGTTATTGGTTATTGTTATTTTACAATTCCTGTCACAAATAAATAATTTTAAACTCGCGAAAGTGACCGCTGTGTATGAAGGACAGATGCGCTGTGCAAATATGCTTTTACTCTAAGTCTCCAGATGGCCTGAAGGCACTTATGCGTCTGATGATTTCTTCTAATTTCGAATTTGGTTGTTTAATTTGTTGTTAAATATTACTATTACTTACAATATGTAACACCTAGAGAGCAATAAGCGAGATTGAACCAGAAATGAATAGACCCGCAGACGGATCAAGGTCGACTTGGGCCTACCAGTAGGCGAAGCACATCGCTCGTCCAGCCGACAGCTGCGGCCACAAGCCGGTGGATGCGGCCAGTACAATTCCGACCATGGTTGCGATCCTAGAGCAAGGTCTGTGCCTTGCAGTAGATGTCTGTCGGCTGATATGATGATGAATACTAAAAAATAACACTTTAATTATTTAACCCTATATAACTAATTACTGTTTGCACTTGATACTCAGTCCTAAAGTATTCTGACCGCGAGCGGACCCTTTCGGCCGCTTATGTAACGAGTAATCATTGAGATGTATCATTACAGGTAGCTCGTCAGCAGTTGGAGCGCTTACCGCGGCGCGCGGCGGCGTCCTCGAGCGGTGCGGCTGCGCCCCCGCCCGCGCCACAGCCCGCCGCGCCGCAGCCGCAGCCCGACTCCTCAGACTTCAATTTCTTGCTCTCAAATTTTACAGGTGAATAACATTAAACTTTACTTCATTATAAGTCACCTCGTTATACTGGTTGCTAGTTAAAACACATTTTAAAAGACAACTATTCATGCCAAGGGAATCTTAATATCTCGTATACAAGATCATCACACAGCTAATACACACACAACACCGGCGGCCGTATTCGCCTCACGCGCGTACGACTGAGGTCGACCGGGAGGCGTCCGCACTTGTCCCTGTCCGAATAGATTAACGTCGGTTCGCGTATTATATTCGACACACACATTCACCACACTAAATATATAATAGTTAACCTTCATGATAATGTCTTTGGTCAACTGCCGTATCAAGCAGATATTTTGTTTTTACGTTGCGGAATCTTCTGTTTCCACGAACTCAATTTCGATGAAGCTATACAGAGCTGACTAGTGATGACTTGCAGAATTAACTTCTAGATGCAATACTCGAAATTTGTGAATGTACCATCACAATATTTTCGAATTGTCAATGTATTAATTGGACCGGAAAGTAATGTCGCCTTTTTAAGTTAAATCTACATAACTACATTTCTAACAAGTTTTAATTTCATTATTAACAACCTTTTGCCGTAGTATGCAAATTCTCATATCGGAGCAGTAAAAACAATTGTGTTTTCTGTAAAATAAATGCACAGTAACAACATTACTTTCCGGTTCTCATAATATGTTTGTGACAATTCATATAAAATTAGTTATTCTTTTGTGGCCAACTATGTTTGGTATTATTATACATTCTCATGTAATGCCAGCGTGTTATGAGAGACTAGAGGGTGAACCTCTGCACCATACAATAACAATATTTCATCTAGGACCAAGGTGGATTTGTCTGCCAGCAATCTACAATTTTTTAAACGCATGTGATGTTATTCACGTAGAATACCTAGAGAAGTGTATAACAATCACTAACCAATTTATTCAGAGCTTCCAGGCAGATCCCACGTTGATTTAAAGAAAAATGTCTATATTTGTATAAAAACTAATGTATATGTCTGTAGTCACTGACAAAAATCCATAAACTTGGCTATCAACTGCTACTTCATCCAGCATGTCCTCTAAATTTAGCACCACATAACTTGTAAAAACTGTTATTTGGAAGTAATAAAAAAATTGGAAAGAGCGCCGCCTCGCACCGCCCTACACCACCACGCACCGACCCGCGACACTGACACGAAAGGCATGCACACCGGACACCGCACCTCCACGGGCATCTGTAAGCGCTACTGCCGCGGCTAGGCTCGCGTGCTCTCACTAAGCCAAGTGTATGCTGAGGGACACATACGAGAATCACATGACTTACTGATATTTCATATCATCGGAAGTGTCAATGGGATGAATAACACAACTTGACAATGATTCGATAAACGAATTAACAACGAAAACGCAAGTTTAGTGACTGTGGTAGTTAATGTGCATGAAGGGAAATTACAGTACTACGTCACCTTTAATATCACGCGCTACCACTTTATGTCCATCTCACTGCATATTTTTGAGTGGTGCCAGACTTACGTGTTAAAAACATTAAACGGTTAGTACTCATCTCTGATCTAGTGCCGGTGTCGCAGGCTCTTACAACACTATCTTTAATGTGTCATGGTTAACTCGTATACCGCGGTGTATTACATAGTCGGTGTCGGCTTGCAAAGTGATCGTGATGAAATCGATGGTTGAACACCATTGAGAGATCGTTACGGACGTCAGATGGAGCAACTCGCTATGCGCCGTACAACGGTACACTGTATAATATAGTCAGTGAAAGCGTTCATTGTGCTAAGAACACGTGTCTATATTACGCTCTTGAAATCTGCAGTGAATCGGGGGAATATTTAATTAAAAGATTCTATAGTGAATCGAGAGCGTATATCGCGTCGGACCGTGTCAGGACAGTTCAGATGATTTGGCAGCCAAATTGTTGATGTTAAACGTCAGGTTGAGGAAAAATGAAATTCAAAGAAATTTTTCGTGTTATTTAACGTAGTCATAACACGGTCCGAGGCGAGCAGTCACTGGTTTTGTGGCGCTTGCTAACCAGGTCCCAATATGAGTGGGGAGCTTGTGAATCCAGCTGCCGCAAACTGGTGATGCACCACTAACTGGACTTTCCTTGTTTTTTGCTAACACTCATTAGTGGATGCTTATGTTTGTTTTGTTGGCTTTCGAAATATCTGTGTGATTTCTTTTATTCTAGAAACTACATAGTAGATATGAATAGTGGCAATACAAAATCATGTTCACAAAGGGTGCGTTGCTTGTAGGCGATTATTATAATCACAGGTTTGTTATTAGTTAATCACAACTTGCGGTGTAGGTTCCTAACATTTGTTTTTGTTTATATTGGTGCGCAGTTGATGATAATCTTAATTATAAGTTAACATTGATACTTTTATGACTAACGTTTCGTTTGATTGAATTCAAATTATATATATATATATATATTTATATGTGTGTGTTCATTAATTAGTTTTGTTACAATTGTGTTATTTAATCCTTTTCTTTAACATCTGTCTCAAACTAAAGCTTGGAAATCACTTCCTTGGCATAAAGAAAACATTCGCATGGTATTTCATAGAGAAATTATTACTACGTATTTGGTGAACCGGAAAATAATGTTACCATCTCGTCATATTTTACACAAAAACCGATTGATTTTTACAGCTCCGACATTGATAATTTGCATACTAGATGGCAAAAAGTTGTTGATAACAAAGGTGAATGTGAATATATTGTAAATAAGAAATAAAAACTTGTTAAAAATGTATTCGTGTGAATTCAACTTAAGAAAGCGACATTTCCTTTCGGTCCATGTTCTATTTTGGTATTTTTAAAAGTAGAAACGAATACTGAAACTGATTGATACTGTCCACCCAGCTCGGTCAGCAAATGTTACATACTCCGTTACCTTGTACCGACTACTATCTTTACAAGGTAAGGTACTCTGTCTTGCAGGGCCGTGGTTTTCACTCTAGCAACTTAAGTGCTCAACGGCCATCTATTCTGCATGCTTTCAAGAAGGAAGGTCAAATTGCCACTGCCATTTCAACTTGCTGATCCGCATATATTTTGTAAAATAAAATGAGGCGCAAATGGTTTATCCCTTTCAATATAAAATTCAGTTAAATACAGTACGATACTTATGCAAGTTCCACAACATATCTTAGAGATTACTTTTCGTTTAGTTAGTTTTAAATCTAAAATTAAAACAATACAAAACGCTGGTCATATATCACGTACAATAAATTGGTTTGATATCATTTCGTATGAATCTTGTGATAGGGTATAATTTTACATGCACATAAATATGCCTAATAAAATTAAAGCAAAAGATAAATGCAAATTTTGGAAAAAAAATGTTTTTGACTCTGTAAATGTTTCCCACAATTTACTGTAACTGTCGTACAAGAAATATCACAATAATGGCAGTATTTGAGTTAAAAAATATCGGAGCCATGTAGTAATACGGGCTAGTGTCTAGACAGTCTAAAATGAGGTCATAATTATTCGTGTGGAATCGTTCCTTACTTCCTAGCGTAAAAGCCTAATCAGTGATCAAAAATAGAATACTTTATATGCATACAAAAATGATTATTCAACCTTGCAAAGGTATTCATAACAAAGAAATCTAAAAAAATGTGTAGAAATAATTCTACACAATTCGTTTATCTACTTTAATGTTATTAGTATGAGGTACATATTTTGGCACAGAGAGATTTCTTAAATCTAACATTTGTTTATCTCTAAACATTAATAATATTTATAATTACGTTTCAATTTTCGATGTTCTAAATCTTGTTGACTGATCTTAATCGTACGGATCACAGCTTCTTTGCATTCACCTACTAACCTATCGACACCACTACAATTTTTCTAGATTCCCTTCAATGGAATGAGTTTTCAATCTTATTAGAACTGTAACACATGGCAAATTAACTATTATAGCAACTTAAAAAAAAAACTTTCATATATACTGAAAACGCTGACTCGATATCAAACACCCAAGAGACGCAGACTAATCTTAGCAAACGCAAGGTAACTCAATTCGTTGAATACATAATAAATTAGAAGCCTTAATCAATGTTTACAATAAGTTTTAAAAGGACTAATTTAACGTATGGAATCGCTTCGTTAAATCAATTTGCGTAACGTTCAGTGAGAGGTAACAAAATCCTCATTTCATATTATCTCCTAAACAATAAATATCCGAAAAATTATTTTTTAAACTATACATATGACCACCTTTAAAAAGAAAAATGATGTAGACTAATTAGACCTGCTTAGATATATCCATAATAATGTAGTAAACGTTAAAAAACTCTATACAAAAAATATTCCGATTTGCTGTTATTATAATATGACTCGGTCATTAACTATAAGAGGTAAGAAAAGATTGAAAACCGGACGGCGCGGAGGACATTTAACGGGCGTTGTGTACGTGCGTCGTTAGGTGCTTCGATAGGTAGTCGGCTCTAGCGAAGCATTTGCCGCACGCCTCGCAGTGGTACGGACGCTCGCCGGTGTGGATCCGCAGGTGACGCGTCAGATCGCTCTTGCCGCCGAAAGCGCGGCCGCAGAACAAACACACGAACGGCCGCTCCCCGGTATGTTTGCGTACATGCAACTTCAAATTCTCCTTTGATCTCACACACTTACCGCAAAAAGGACATGCGAATCTCCTTTCCCTGTCTCTTTGCCTTTCATCATTCTGAAGGAATCCCAGGATGCCGGAATGCGAACTCGAAGTTTCTAATTTATTGCTTTCAGTACGTGACTCACTTTCAGAGCTGTCGGCCATTGAACTAATGCTCGCAAAGGAAACTGGTATGCGTCTTCTTTCATTTATCGGTGTGTCTACATCTCTTTTATTTTCGCTCTCAGCGCCAGAATTTCTACAATCAGTGGAATCGTCAACCGTCACGATGGAATCTGTCGGTCCGTTAGAATCAACGGTGCTGTCTTGTTCAGCATCGCCAAGCACTTCGATAGGCGGGGTTGTTTTTCTTCTTTACTGACAGATCCATTTCACCGCATTGTCCGAAAACTTCGTTAGTGCTGGATATTTGGTCAATGCTTTCGATTGGGTCTGTATTTTTTGTATGAAGTCTTTCTAGTGTGTGATTGAGACGGTGTTTTTGATGATTTTGTTCTCTGTGTTTTACGTATACTGATCTATATCTGTAACTTTGTCCGCATTGTTCACACACGAAAGGTTTGTCGTCGCAAGATGTTTGAGATGCGTGTGGATGTGCGTGGAGGGCAGCGAGGCGTTCAAGAAGCCAAGAAGAGGGAAAGGAGGCAAGACAAACTCCACAACGTCGTCTTTCGGTGTGTAACAAATGACGACTTTGGTAAGTCATACAATCGTCGCTAAGGTACCTGCGTAGTCGGCAGGCCTGCAGAGCCAATAACGGTGACCAAAGCGGCAATGCGGTAGGGCTCCGAGAAGTTATTGGACTCGGAATACCAGGGGAACCACAGGTCATATCCAAGCACATCTGTAAATAAAATAAAACAAATTATTGTAATATGATTTTTGCTTTCTTTCAATATATTTAAATAATAAATAATTTGTATCTTCGTACATACACAAACTTTTAATATTACATTTGTGCTGATGTAACATTTACATACCTGTATGTTCCTTATTATGTTCATATAAAGGATGATTAAATAAAAAAAACAATGTAATGATTGTAGAGCTTTTATTTGTCAAAATTGTATCTTTACAGCTATGATATGCTTATATTTGTTTCAAATGTTACTATATTCAACCATCTATGGGTTCTTTATAAACTGTTGCAGATCCTTTCGATCGTTCTGATATACTGCATCTTATATTAAACACAGACATGTTTGTTTTCGTTTGTACATATCACTTTTACAATTATCCTTCATAGGGTAGTGAGAATAATTCATTCCCAAGCTCAATTATTACTTAAAAATCTTTTATGTTTATTTTTTTGTTTATTTTTATGATTTTATTCAACATCCTTACACAGGAGTGTATAAACATTTACTATTCGACAACGTCAGATTTGGTAAACATCGATTGACAGCCATCGGAAGTTATGATAACATTTTTAGCACACGTAGGTAAAAATGTACATATATTATTATATACATATTATAATATTTTCAAGACCTTTCAAATTATGTATAGTATTGCCAGATACGAGCTCTGTAGCGCTTTGTACATAGCCGCGAAATTCA